>JAWWEV010000001.1:116750269-116771734 GCA_035583235.1 Hafferia zeledoni
ACACCCCCAGCTCCCTCAGCCTCTCCCCACAGCACTTGTGCTCCAGTCCCTTCTCCAGCCTCCTTGTTCTTCTCTGGACAAGCCTTTGGATAAGCCTCGCTTGGCTTCTCTCACCCTCATACACTGATGTTGCCCTTTCCTTCCTCACTCTCTGCTTGTTTGATTTCTTGTTTTTTCTTCTTCCTTTAGGTTCCTGAAGACATATTCCTGACTGTTGGAGAGAGTCAAAACACTGGTTATCATTTTTCTCACACACCTTTTTTTTGCCAGAGATCATGACTTTTTGACTCAATGAGTCAAATTAAAAAAAAAAAAGGGTGTTGCATTTCCTCTCTTGGTGGGTTGTCTGGTATGAATGCAACTGCTCCTATAATGGGTGACGTACTGCGGAATGTCCAAAGACTGTAAAATTCTGCTCAAAGATGTGAATGTGGAAGGAAAAATTAGCAAGAGAAGTGTCACCAGCTGATCACTGTCCAGTGCCAGTGTTTAGTGCTCTCCTTTTCAGAAGAACCCTTTAGAAACCAGGGTTCAAGTGCTTGTTTGAGAGAAGATGCATGACTGGTCATCCCACTGAAAAAAAACCCAAACAAAAAATAATGAAATGATCAGAGAATACTTCAAATAATATTTAAAGATTTATATATTTAAAGAATATTTTAAAGACTATTTAAGAGTATTTTAAAGACTATTATGAGTATTTTAAAGTGATGATACTGGAGTCTCCACAAGACCATCTCATGTGATGTGGTCACACTACTCCACTGCAAGTTGTCAGAGCTTAAATGAGGTCTGACCTGGGCTCCTGGAGGCATAAACTGTGACACCTTTGCCAAAACCTGTATGGATGCACTGAGAGGGGGGAGCAGAGGAGCTCATTCATACATTCCAGATCACTGAGGACTGGAACACAGAGCCACGGAATCCTCAGGGTTGGCAGAGACCTTCAGGATCATCCAGTCCCACCAGCACCACCACAATCACCTCTAATCCATGTCCCCAGGGTCCACATCCAGACACCGCTGGGACATTTCCAGAGACAGTGACTGCACCACCTCCCTGGGACACTTATTCCAGTGCCTGATCACTCTGGCAAAGAAAAAAAATTAATATCCAATCTGAACCTGCCCTGGTGCAGTTTGAGGCCATCTCCTCTCCCCCTTTCCCCTGGGCCATGGCAGAAGAGCCTGACCCCCCTCACTGCCCCTCCTGTCAGGGTGTTGTGGAGAACAATGGGGTCCCCCCTGAGCCTCCTCTTCTCCAGACAAACCCCCCCAGCCCCCTCAGCTGCTCCTCACAGGACGTGTTTCCCAGACCCTTCCTCAGCTTTGTTGCCCTTCTCTGGACATGGACACAGCCAACTGAGGTTTGTTCTGGAAGGTGTGGGAACTATATTTTCTTGGAGTTTCTCCACTGTCCCTACCAATACAGAGACCTCTGTGCCAAAATGTAGATCTGCATATGAGTAAATGCCCAGTTGAGCATCACTTCCAATTTCCCTGATTACAAGGCTGACTGGAAGATCTTGGTCAGCCTCTGAGCAGGGATGGTGAGCACAAAGGATGAGCTTTCCTACCCCCAGGGTGGCCCATCCTGGCAGGGTTGGATCCTCATGCTGTGGGTACCCCAGACAACAACTGTTTGTCTTTAAAACCCAATTCAATGCTCATTTAATTTTTTTTTTGCTCCTTACTGTCTTTCACATTTTCTACACATTTTGCAGATTCTCTATTTGAGGAGCAGGGAATGTCCCCAGGGAATAAACACCATATTTCTCTGTGCTGAACTCCAAAGTCCCTTCCAGACACTTAATGTATTTGACAGATGGAAGGATGAATTCACACTGGTTCAATATATACATGTGCTGCTTTAAAAAGACACATTAAATGTCTAAAAGACCTGCGAAAACTTGCTTTTTCATTCTTATAAAATCTATCCAAGATATTTAAGAAGGTGGAGTGATTCAGAGTGAAATTCAAACCTTAAATTTTCAAATGTAACCACTGACTTTACAAGCCTCACTTCCATTTGTCCAAGCTCAGCACAGAAGGCTTGTTTTTTCTCTGAACTACTGATGAAAAACGACAATCGAGCATGACATCTGTTTCATGGGAAACCTTGTGAAAGTTTTGATTCAATTTCATTTTATTCCTCTTTCCCAGAAACTGGAAATTTACTATTTGAAAGTACTGAGAGACGTTGTTTACTAATGAAATAAATAATAGCAGCTGGGAGGCCGAGGACAGTGCTGGTTTCACAAGGAGCTGCCAGGATTACAGGGAGCTGTGGCTCCAGAGCAAACAGGCTGCCAGCACTCACATGGTGATGGGCTGTCAGAGCAAGTGCTGGCTCCAACTCCAGCTCAGCAGGGAGCCTGGGAGCTCTTGGTCACATGGCTTTATCTGGAAAGTCAGCATTTCCAGGTTCTGCAGGAGAAAATATTTCTCAGGCAACCAACAGTAGGACAAGAGGGCAGGGGCTTAAGCTTTGCCAGGGGAGGTTTAGTTTGGATATCAGGAAGAAGTTCTTTCCAGAGAGAGTGCTCAGGCATTGGAATGGCCTGCCCAGGGAGGGGGTGGATTCTCCAACCCTGGAGGTGTTTAAGGTGAGACTGGATGTGGCACTGAGTGCCATGATCTGGTAATCAAAGTGGAGTTGGATTAAGGGTTGGACTTGATGATCTCGGAGGTCTCTTCCAGCCCAAGTGATTCTATGATTTTGTGATTCTATGATACTTGAAAGGAGGTTATAGCAAGGTTGGGGTCGAGCTCTGCTTCCAAGAAACAAGTGACAGGACAAAAGGGAACAGCCTCAAGCTGTGCCAGAGGAGGTTCAGGTTGGACATCACGAGGAATTTCTTCATGGAAAGGGTCATTAAGCATTGGAAGGGGCTGTCCAAGGAGGTGTGGAGTCCCCAGCCCTGGAGGTGTCCAAGGAAGGACTGACCGTGGCATTCAGTGCTCTGGGCTGGGGGACAAGGTGGGCATTGGGCACAGGTTGGACTTGATGGTCTTGGAGCTCTTTTCCAGCCTTAATCATTCTGGGATTCTGTGATCAGAACTAAATTGCAAGGGACCTTAAAGATCATCGAGTTCCAAGCCTCCTGCCAGGGAGCTCAGTTGGTTAAAACTTGGTTGTACTAATGCCAAGGTCATGGATTCAATCCCCTATGTGGGTCATTGACTTAAGAGTTGGACTCGATGATCCTTGTGGGTCCCTTCCAACTCAGAATAGTCTGTAATTCTGTGATTCTGTGACACCTTCCTCTAGACCAGGCTGCTCAGAGCCCCATCCAACCTGGTCTTGGACACTTCCAGAGATGGGACAGCCACAGCTTCTCTGGGCAGAAACAAAGCTGAGAGCAAAAAGCACATGCCTGACATGGCCTATTCTATGAAAAAGTGCATTTTGAATAATGTATTGTTTGAGTCCTTTACACTTGTCTGACAATTCAAGTTTTAGCAACAATGAGACCAACCTGCTTCAAGTCTTGTTCCCTCCTCTGGTCTGTCAGGCCCAATATATGTTAATTCTTTAGTCCCTGACTCATGCTAATGGCCCACACAAAAATGAGCCAGATAAACAGAAATGTCCTCTACAACAATGCCAAACACTGAAAATGGCTTCTGCAGCAATGAAAAAAACCCCTTTGGTTTTCAAGGGAACATTTTCTTCAAGCATTTAAGAGTTTACACCTTCATTTCAGAGGGCTGGAACAACAACATATGACTTCCTGCTAAGGGCTGATGAACACAGACTGTGTTTCCACTATTTACATGAATGTACATAATTCACAGACCAAGAACCATCTGATGCAGTGATAAATGATTAAAATGAGATAAGCTGTAACAAAAGTGCAGTTCACTTTGTGGTCATTCTTGAGCAGATAGAGGCAGGATTTATTGCATTTTGAATATTTGCTTTTGAATTATTCCCACAGGTCTCTTCAGTGTGTGTTGTGTTTCCTATCTGTCCTTGGTATCTGACACTTCCAGACAGATCCATTCCAGTGCAGAGAACAAAGTTGCTTATGGTCCTTTTTAATTAAGCCAACGGTGCAAGCACGTGTTGGGGACATTTTTGCTTTAAAGGTACCGTGGCAAGGTTTGACTTCTGGGGGTGGAATGTGCTCCTGCTTTGCTTCTATCCCACTTGGAGCAGGTTGGTGCTCCAGAGGCCTCTCTGCTTAGATCTCCCTTTGTTACCAAAGCCCTGCCCCTGGTGTGAAGTGATGGATGCCTGGAAATGAACTGTGCAGGGATTTATTCCGGGAGAGGAGATAAAAATAATTCAGCAGGTTTCTTTTTGTCATGAAACCTTGAGCATTTATGTGAATTATGAGCAGCCAATATGTCCTGTTCTCAGGAGAGTCAGGTAGGAAAAGAGTTTACAGCTGGTGAGATAAGCCTGCCCTAGAAACTGGGGTGGACTTACACATCCAGAAATAACCCAGAGTTTTCAAAGACTGAGGGGCTGTCAAGTGATTTAGGAAAAAACAAAACAAAACAAAACAAACTAAACAACCTTCCTAGGACATTAAATCTAAACATAAAAAGCTGGCACTTTTTCAGCACAGCTAAATTGAGAGGCAAAAAGAAAGTACCAGGAGGGGTCATTATCAAATAGTGCCACTGGAATTAAATAGATAACTTGTAAGGCAGGGAATTTCCCCAGATGGGATTTGGCTCCGTGCCTGCCTCAGGAAAGCACTTTCTGACATTAAGGCAACAGCAGAGAGAAACAGGGACTTTCAAAGGAAGTTTATCTCTGGTTGTTCTGGTCTTATTTTTTAATTGGCCTGGACTCTGGACCATTAAAAGAGCTGACAGATGCTAAGAGTATTAGTAACTAATGCAGTTAATGATCTTGAATAGGGTTATTACATGAGGGATGAATTCTCCTTTATTTCTCAGGAATGTAAAGGAAAAGGAACCTTGCCATAGGCATTAATTGCATTTAATTCCATGTTAGGGCCCATTCATCCTACCAACATCTTGGATAACAGCCCAAGTGTAAATGTGATTCTCTCTGTAAGTGATGTAAAAGCCTACAAAACTGAAAATACTTCTGTGACATTGCTTTGAGTTCAGGGGTTTTTAAAATGTAATATTAAATAACCTGTTTTTGTGAGTGTAGAACCTGGCTCACAGAAACATGCAGGGGTACAGATGGGTGCAATATTTTTATTTTGTGCTTCAGGAGGTACCATATGCCAGGCCTTAGGAGGTGCTCTGCTGCCAACAAGGTACAAACAGAGATCTCCAAAAGGTGAAAGCAAAAGGTGAACCTGCCATGTTCTCATACAGTTTGCCCTGGAGGAGTTTCAGCCTGTCCTGAGAGAAACGGTGACTTCTTAGCCCAGACATTCGAGTTTCATTCTTTGTCACGGGGTTTTCTCTTGAATTGCCTCCTCTGTGGTCCCTGTGAACGCAGGGCTCAGTTTGAGCTGAGGAAGGAAGTGGGGTATTTTTGAAGAAGGAGTTTAAGGATCCTCACTGTCTTTAAAGAGCACATCTCCTGTCAATTAATCACAAATTCACCTCTGGTATCAAATAATCGTGTAACACTCCAACCCCAGAGCTGCAAACTCATGGGCTCAGCCAGGAGTTTTACTTTAAAATATATATATAGTGTTCTTTAATACCTCAAGACAACATCAAGGCAACAGACTTGTTCCCAAGAGGTAATTTTTTACAATTTAGGGGAGAAAATAGGGGAACTTGGCAGAAGTTCAAAAGGGCAACCACACAAGCCAGACAAAATGTGGCACCACAAAATCAACCCAGCACATATTAATCCACAACACTTAAGTCAAAATCCAGTCCCTTCAGTTTTAAGCCACCCAAAGCATCAAGAAAGGAGCAAAGAGAAGCAGAGGGAGCAAGAAGAGAGAAGGAGAAAGAGGGAGAGACAGATCATACAGCTACAATTGGAACTTTGTGGCAGAGCAGCTCTCACAGGTCCAGATGGCAACGTCCTGACATGTGGCACATACATGCCTTTGGTTTGCTCTGGTCTCTCTGGCCAAACCCCCCAGGCTGACCCACTGGTCACTCTGGGGTTCCAGGCCAGGGTGAGGGGGGTGTTCCACTGTGCCTGCCAGTCTGAGCTGGGTTAGGGGCTGCAGGAGGTGTGGGGTGTGCCAGTGTGGGCAGTGTCCTCACTGTCCCTGCCCATCTGAGCTGGGTTAGGGGCTGCAGGAGCTGTGGGGTGTGCCAGTGTGGGCAGTGTCCTCACTGTCCTTGCCAGTCTGAGTGGGTTAGGGGCTGCAGGAGCTGTGGAGTGTCACAGCTTTCCCAAGCTCTTGTGACTGGCAGCCACTCCAAGGCTTCCCCATGTGGGTTCCAGGGCCTGCCATGAGGGATATGATGCCACCCCAGCCCTGTGAGGTTCGACCCATCCCTTCCCCCTCCACACACACATCCCCTTTATACCCATCTCAAGGTGATTCTGACCCCACAATTACTGATCGGGTGTCAAACACTCAGGCAGCATTTATTGTGCCACATCCCAAAGACTTCTCCAGGCTCTCAGTATGGAAACATTGTCCAGGAAACAGAGTGGACAGACAATCCCTTCTGGGGAGGCTTATTCAGCTTTCCCATCAGAAAAGCTACAGACAGCTGGGATATTTCCATAACACCCCCATCTCACCCCCCTGGACACTTGGTGGGGTTTGTTTGTAGTTTTTTCCCACTGCTGTGATGGTGATGATGGCATGGATGGGGAGGGCAGGTAGCTACAATTTCATTTACTGTGACCAGCCCTTAAAAACAAAACCAAACTCTTGAACTGCTTCAGCCCCATCCCACTCCCCTCTGCTTTTTTTTGGTTTTGCAATGATTTCATGTTCCTTGAACTGGATCCTCAGCCAGTATAAACCACTGTGGCTCTACTAGAACCAGTAGAGAAGCATTGATTACACAGACTGCAGATCAGAGATCATAGAATTGTTTTGGCTTGAAACCATTTAGTCCAGCCATTAACCCAGCACTGCCATGTCCACCTCTAAGCCATGTCCCCAGGCACACCTACACAAATTCTGAGCATTTGCAGGGTTGGATCTGCCAGACTTTGGCAGCAACACCAGAATTCTGCAGACATTGTGCACCAAACAGGATGATTTAAAATGCTGATACACCAGTGGACACTTTTCCCTGTTGATCCCAAACCCAGTGCATGTGGATCCTAATGAGAAGGTTGTGGCTGTTCAGCCTGGAGAGGAGAAGGTTCTGGGGAGAACTTAGAGCCCCTTCCAGCACTTAAAGGGGCTTCAAGAGAGCTGGAGAGGGACCTGGGACAAGGGCCTGGAGGGACAGGACAAGAGGAGATGCCTTTAAACTAACAGAGAGCAGGTTTAGGTAAGGTATTAGGAAAAAATCCTTCCCTGGGAGGGTGGGCAGGTCCTGGCACAGGTTGGGCAGAGAAGCTGTGGCTGCCCCATCCCTGAAAGTGTCCAAGGCCAGGTTGGATGGAGCTTGGAGCAACCTGGGCTAATGGAAGGTGTCCCTGCCCATGGCTGGGGATGGGAATGAGATGATCCTTAAGGTTCCTTCCAACCCAAACTGTCCCATGATTCTGTGATTGTCTGATTGGAATTTTTGCTCTCACTTGCTTCAGGATGTCACTGAAACACTGAGCCCCTTCACCACCAAGAGAGGCTGTCGATGCCTGTTGTAATTGAATTTATAACACAGCAACCTTCTGCTCTGTGAATAAGATTGACAGGGAGCAAGACTTCCACTCTGGAAAGAATTGTGAGGATTTAACACTTGAATCAATTTGCCAGCCCTGCCCAACCTGAGAAGCATTTTCTAACGAAAATGCAATTTAGTTAGAGATTTCTTTGATTTTTTTTCCCCCCTCAAAGTTAGGCTGTTGAGTTTAGTTCACTTTTTTATAGATTTACTGAAAAATTTAACCCAACCAAAGAAACCAACACATTCTAATTTCCAAATTCCCAGATCAGGGAAAGTGCCAAAATACCAAAAATGCATGGCAAGGCTCAAACAGTTAATTAAACATGAGGAAAGTTTATTGAAGCCCCTATTTTAAAACAACAAATTTCCATGTTTCTTCTTTGAATTGGCAACTCTTTTCAAAGATGTTTGGGTTATATTAAGTTATTAATTATTAGTTTTTGTAGCAAACTGGTTTTCTCCTCCCTCTTTGATATTCACTCAGTTCACTGGAATTTTTATATTATGCCCCTGGAATTTATTGACATGTTATGTTTGGATAGAACTAGAATGGAAATAGAATAAAGAAGTTACAGAACTTTACCCTAAATTATTCCAGCAAGTGTTGAGAAGCACAAGGGGAGCAGAGAAATTTGCTGAAATATAACTTACAAAAAGCTTGGAAAAATGTCAGGCCGACTCCACAATTAGAACGACCCAAAATTCCATGACTTCCTTGGCAATCTCACAATTATTAATTAGGAAGGATACGCTATTCACAGCGACAGAGCTCTGCAACTGGAGATAAAATATTTCCACGCTCTGTGGTTTGAAGGCGACGTGCAGGAAAACCACATGAGGTGGTTGGACGGGCGCCACGGGGACACGGCAATGTGGCGCTTTTGGGCTGCCCAGTGCCAATGTCCAGAAGGGCAGTGATGCCAGAGCTCCCAAATATACCCACTTTGGGAGTAGAGCTGTGGATAAATGTCAAAGCTGCCACGCTGAGCCCCCACCACCCACTGTGTGCTGACCTTCTCCTGGGAGCTTGTGCCAGCTGAGCTTTAACGTGCCAGAGTCTCCCTGAAATCCCAGCACTGCCCCAGGCAGTGATAGAGGAAGGGAATATCCCCCATGAATTATTTTGTAATATTTCAGTGCTGCCCTCAGAACAAACTGGGCTGTAGCTGTGTGGCTTTGCTGGACAATTTGTTTGCAGAAAAGATGGAATAATAATTGTGGTCACCCACAGAACCATTAGATGGTGTGCTCCACGTTCTTGCTGCTCCTAGTGGGGGTTTTCTTTGCTCAGCTCACCATAATTTAGCAATTATTTGTTGCAGCCTTTTAAATGCTGCCCAGACAACGGGCTTTCTGGTTGTGTGAGGAATTACAGCATCTTTCCAGGTCCCACCAGGGACCTCCCCAGGGGCTTCAGACAGGAATTGGGCTGATCTGAGGTGAAAGACACGTTCATGTTGCTACTTAATCTCTGCTATTTATGGTAAAAGTTATCTGTGGTACCAGTGAGCAGCTTCTCTCCTGTTGCCTATTTATAACCTGCACCATTCCTGAGCTTAAAAATGCAAATCCAGACAAAGGGACCCTGCAGCTCCCTGCCTGCAGAGGGGATGAAACACAGGGAGCACAAGGAGAGTGAATGGTTTGCACCCACAGGCAGGATGATGGCCATGCTGGAAAACACCTTTTCCACTGTAGCTGTGCAAGAACACACCTGAAGCACATTTTTTGGCCACCAAGGACCTGTCTGCTCACAGCAAAGCCAGAAGATCCTGTCAATAGCAATGGGAGCAGAGCCAGGCTTGGATGTCTCAGGATTTCATTGCAGTCATCAGAGCTTTATGGATACGTGTTATTTGTTCCTTGAATTTGCAGAGTCTGTCATTTTAAGGCATCCCAAAATGCTTCCCAGCCTCTTCTAGAATATAAAAGGAGGGAAAAAAGCCCAAGCCCCCAAAACATTCTGCTCCTGCTGAGGACGCTGGTGCTTTGGCACAGAGGAAATGTTAATGATGCCTGAAGGTGGTACCCAAATGAGAAGTGCCAGGAGGGGCACAGGCAGAATAGACCAGACCCACAGCAAGACTTAAGCACTGCTGGAGGTTACACCCACAGCAGCAGCAAAAGAAAATGGACCAGTGCTCCTTTTACAGTGCCTAGGGCAAAACCTTTGCTTGCACAAAGCTTAAGAGAAGCTTAATTCTCTTCCCTGGAGCCTTGCAAAACAGGGTTGCCTTGTTTCTGCTGTGCCACAGCACAAGGGGAGAGCCCCGTGGGCATCGCCAGGGGCCAGGTCTTCATGGGCAGGAGCAGCTTCCTGGTCTTCAGGAGCAGCTTCCTATTCCTGAGCCACTTCTCACTGCTGATGGGGAAACAGTACCCACTGAAATGCCCTCAGGAGTGGTCTCTGTGTCACCTGCTTTTGACCTCAAAGACGTGGCAAAGGAAGGAACAGCCCTGCAGGTGGGTTAAGGCTGCCACTCGGGTTGTTTCTTGCGTCCCTGAGCAGGTTGCTGCTTTGCATTTGGTGTTTTTACCATAAGAATGTAAGCTCTGGAATATCTGCCCATGGAAAGGGTGGAATCACCATCCCTGGAAGTGTTCAAGAGGTGTGTGGAAGTGTTGCCTGGGGATATGGTTTAGTGATGAACACAGTGGTGCTGGTTAACAGTTGGACTCGATGATCTTGGAAGTCTTTCCTAACTTTCATAACTCTATTATTTTATAAGTAGAGTAATTCTGGACTCCCTTTTGGAGGTGGTGGCCCTCACACTGTCATGCTCACCCTATGACCCCTCTTGCATCTGCCTGGCCCTGCTGCTTTTTTTTTTTTTAATGAAAGGCAACAGGTTGGGCTTCAGAGCAGCAGAAATATAATTCAGTTCCCAGCAGTGGCTGTAAAAGGCACTGATAAAGCAGAGCAGATGTTGAAGGGCAAACACTGTTTCTGGACACGCCTGCCCAGCTTTCCCCAAGTGGCCTTGACGGGACACTCTGCTATCGATTGGGTGACTGGAGAAACTCTCCTGTAATCAGAGAGCTGAGAAATGTCACTTGAATGCTTTTCAGCAGCATGTCCTGCTGGATATTCCTTTCCATGGAATCATAGAGTGGTTTGGGTTGGAAAGGATCTTAAAAACATCATCCAGTTCCACCCCCTGTCATGGGCAGGGACACCTCCCACCAGCCCAGGTTGCTCCAAGCCCTGTCCAACCTGGCCTTGGACACTCTCAGGGATGGGGCAGCCACAGCTTCTCTTGGCAACCTGTGCTAGGGCCTGCCCACCCTCACAGGGAACAATTTCTTCTGGATATCAAACTTAGATTTCTCCTCTTTCAGTTTGAACCCATTTGTGCATAAATAACCTCCAAAAATAATCTGGCATGAACACCATGCCCTGTTTTTCCAGTCTCCAACCTCCTCCAAGGAAAAAAATAATATTCTGGAGCACAGATTGGTAGGATACATATTCCCAGCTTGGCACAAGGAGCAACCTTCTTCCATGGGGTTAAGGCACAGCAAACAGAAAGTGTGATGAATGGCTGGGGGATTTTTTTAGCACGTGTGCCTGGCACATGGGAAAGAAAAAAAGATGAAATATCTTACTTGTATTTTCCAGTCATTTTCATCCTCCATCAAAATAAACATTTCCTTACGTAAAAGGAGATAATTAGATAATCCATACACGGCCAGCATCTACTTTGCTACAGAATCAAACACTGTCCTGCATCCAGGATATTTTTCCTGTGACAGAAGAAACAACAGAAGTGATATATTCGTGTCTAGTGAAATGGGCTGTAACATTTGGCCATGGCTGCAGGTCTGGGAATATGTTTTACTAAGGCTAAACTGTGCTGAATATAATCCTTTGAATTCCCAATCTCGCACACAGTCAAGAAAAAAAAATAAAAATAAATAAACAGTGGGGTGTTTATTGAGCAACTGTCTTTGCCCCTCAGCTCAAAGGAGGCTTTGTGCCTTCCACCTGCAGCTCTTCTCCTCCTTTGTGAGGATGAAAGCTTTTCCACTTGACAGCACAAAAAGGCATTTATTGTTTTTACATTGAACTCTGGGCTTTCCTACGTGGAATTTCCAGGCAATATAGTCAAGATACAGAAGGCCCTTCCATTTTCAAAATAAATAGCAGCCCCCTTTTTTAATGCAGCCTCCAAAAAGCCGAAGGAGGAACCCCCTGAGTGCCTGTAGCCTTTGGTGTCTCCTTCCTATGCAAATCCAGGGTAACTCCACAGTGTGACACCTCCTGCCCACACCGTGCCTTGTTGGCACCTCCTGCCATTGCAAGGTGTTGCTCACACCCCAACCTTCTTATCTGCGTGTCCATCAACCCCGGGATGCAGCAACGGGGTGCGTGGGGCTCATCCAGCTCCTTGCTTGGGTGAAGCAACTGGAGAGTTACTCAGCTTGTGTGGTTTAATGCAACTCTTTCATTTAAACTCTCCCTCTTTTTGTAGTAGGAACAGTGACTACTTTGCAAGGCTGAGGGGTATTGTAGAAATGCAGAGTCCAAGTGAACTCGTTGCTGTTCCAGGTTCATCTTGGGTTGTCATTGGCACTGAGGGTTTGCCACGGGCCCGTGGGTAGCTTGTTGAGCTCAGCCAGGCACTTTCTGGGGTAACATAGAGCCCGGTGAGTCATATAAGTGATTTCTTAGGAAGATCAAGAGTCTCTGGCTCATTAAAATCCAAACTGAAGGGGAAGGACCCAGACCTGACAGCTCGTGGAGTTGCATGAACTCTTAACGGCATTTTGTTTGATACAATAAAAACTATGTCCAAAATGTGGTGATGAATCTCAGTCTGGAGGTTTTTAGGGGAATTTGTTCTGATTTCATCTCAGTAACCACTAAAAGCACCGTCTGCATGGCCAAAAATCTGGACAAAACCCTCTTGCATTAAGTTCTTATCTACAGGATTGAAAAGTTTGCTGCTCCTATAACCTGTTCTTGGGAGTTTTGGGGGGGGGGGTTGTGTTGTTTTTTTTTTTTTTTGTTTTTTTGTTGGTTTTTTGCTTATTGGTTTTTTTTGTTGGTTGGTGTTTTTTTGGTTGTTTTTTTTTTTGTTTGGTTTTTTAATTGGTTGGTTGGGTTGGGTTGGGTTTTTTTTACTTTTTCTTAATAGGTGTTAATGTTTCTGGATTCACTTTAAAGGCGACTTTAGAGATGTATATGATAGCACTTACCAGCACATCTGCAATTGTAAACCAGGCATGCCCCGCAAATTGCACAATCCATCACTGCTATTACTAAGCCCTGATAAAACAACTACTTCTGTGATAAGTGTTCAAGCCCTTTCATATGTTACTTGAGTAAATGATAAAAGCTGCAGTTAAATTTTAATAGGGGCATGTTTACAAAGGCATTTTTTAACTAGTGCCAAAATACACAATCTGTAGCCTGTGTTTTTATACACCCCAAGGTGGAGTCTAGGTTATTTTTATGGTAAACATATGGAAACTTGTTTTACTTACTATTTTTTTCCAAATAAAGTTGCGCGCTTTTTTTTTTTATTATTATTTTTCATGAGACTGGGCCTTTTTGTTGATGTTTTCAGGCTGTTGGAAGAATTGGAAATGATGGATGTATCCTGACTGAGTTTCTCCCCCTTGTTGGGAAGGATAAAAGGCTGGCATGGATTCATGGCTTTACCTCAGTTAAAAACAAAAGTGTCCAAGAAAAAAAAAAAAAAAGGAAAATTTGGGCATATCTGAATCTGGCAAGATTTTTCCTGAAAAAGCCATTGTTACCTGCTGGAGAACTTCTGAATCTTTGCCCCAAAATAAAAATGTCAGGTCCTTTTCTAGGAGCATTGTAATGGGAAAATATAATCTCTACTGTGTTATTCCTTTTTTTTTTTAATCCTTGTAGGAAAGGATTAAACAAATTATCCACAAAAATCCCTTCTCCTGGGGCTTGATCCAAAGCTTATTTCACCTGAGGGAGATCTTTCTCTGATTTCAACAGACTGAATTCCTGCAAAAGTGAAAATCTTTGAAACTCTTTGTCGAAATAGGAGGATCCATTCCATGGAATGAGGAAAAGCGTTCCGTGAGAAGGAAATGGTTGTATTGGATGCTTTGGCACTCACTTAAATCTCACTCAGGTGTCTCAGACCTCAGGGAGGCAGCAGCACCTGAAGCAGAATGAAGCAGTTTTTAACCCTCTTTCAGTGTCTTGATGGTTTGTGTGTAAACTTTTCATTCCATGCCTGCACAGTTTGTTGTAACAGTTCAGAGCTGAGTGAGTTAGTTCACAGGAGATACTGTTAAGTCACAGCAAAGTGTGTCCTAAATGCCATAAAATATCACAACTCAGTCCTGGCTAATAACTGTGGTGATGGATGAATGTAAATACACAGGTACACACCCTGGGATTTATTTATGTCTTGATCCCTGCCTTTTGTGGGCCATTTTTGCACCACGAAAAGACCAGGAGACAAATGGTTGCTGGATTTTCATGGAATCACAGAATAGTTTGGGTTGGAAGGGACCTTAAAGACCATCTTGTTCCAACCCCCTGCCATGGGCAGTGACACCTTCCCCTAGAAGGTTTTTCATTTTGAGGGACTGTCCCCTGAGCTTGTACAGAATTTGGAGCCTTAAGATCCTACATATTTTCCTGTTTTCCCTATTTGTGACAGCAGAGTCTGCTGTGGGATGTGCAGACCCCCAGACTCAGCCAGAGCTGAAACCAGTTTAACCATCCCCTTCCCCTTCTGGGGCCCTGAGCTTGAGGGCACGTGCTTCTCTTCACACATGGGCATGGTCCCGGTGCAGGGAGCAGAACCACGACTCAGGGAGCCAATCAAACAAGTATGTGCCTGCTCATGGGGTTGGGGCCAGAAATCAGACCCTACTGGCTTAGCAAGGGGTAAATTTGGCCAGGCTTTTTACCAACCCTATGACATCACATTTGCTTGACCTGCTGTGAGTAATGTAATTACAAGCTGGGATGAGCAAGGCGAGAAAAATAGGATAAGAGGAGAAAGAATTGCAAGGTAGTGATGAGACAGAAGGGTTGGCTTTGGAGGCAGGGCCAACAGAAGTGATGTCCAGAGATCTGGGGAGATGGTGGCAGGTGATGATTTTTTGAGGAGAAGAGTGTCCCAGGTGTGTTTAATCTCCTTTAACACCAGCAGTCACCAAGTGAGCTGCCCCACCAAGCTCCTCCTGCCAAGCACAGGGAGAAATGGGCACCTCAGGGACCTGAGCATCCTTCCAGTCCCAGACAGCTATCTATTGATTTTAAGGAGAATTTTGGGTGGCCAAGCTGAGACTAGAACCTTCTTAAATGATGAAATTATTTAGGTGAGATATATCCCATACAAAAACACTTGAGATAGGAGGGAGGCAGCAGGTGGGATTAGGATCTGAATTAAGCTGCTGGAGTTCCAGAGGTCCCTTGAACTTAAGGCACTTGGGACTGACCTCCAGAGGTGCAGAGGGAGAAGTGAAGGGGGAATGAAAAAGAACATATTTGAGGTAGACAGCAGGTAATGGTGTTTTGCCCAGGGTTGTTTGGTGCAGGGAGGAGGATGGTGGTCATCTACTTGTGTGGAAACTGGCCTCCTGGAGAAGGAGGTTGCAGCAGCAGCGAGGAGAGGTGGTGGGCTGGAAAGAGGAGGTTTATGGATGAAGAGAGGTGGAGTGGAGAGAGCATTTTGCCTGGTTAAATTGTAGGGACGTATCTCTGGGGAAGGAGAATTCAACCTCAAGGCTCGGGGCTCAGCAGTGGCAATGCAGGGGCATCAACCACAGAGGGAAATGGATTTATGGAATTACTTGTTCTGCCCACAAGAGAAACAAAACTGATCAGACACCCTCCCTCCTCACCATTCATTGTAAACTTCTTTGACCTGTGCCACCATCACTTCAGCTTATTTCATACTTGCCAGGACAGGACTTCCCAGAGCTTCCCTTTGGGTGGATATCAGAGGTGAAAAGGGGACTACTGGAGCAGTTAGCCAGAGGCCAGGTCCCAAAACACAGAGGAAAACCCCAGACCACTCTCCCCTGCCCTACTATTAGAAGTCAGGTATTTTTAAGAATACCTAACTAATGTAATGAACTTTATGTGGGAATGGGATACATCTGGCCAGAGAGTTTAGCAGTTGTGAGGACACTGGGGAAAGTATGTAAAAAGCAGATGAGGATTCAGGCACAAATCACTGTTGTTTGAATATGTGTTAGTACCTCAAAACCCCCAGAGATTTGTTATAGATACACGAATTAACCTTTCTCCATTGAAGTTTTTCTATGATTTAACCTTTTTTCACAAATGTGTGAATAATGCTCTGGTAACCAGGGATAGGTCTGAGTTGTGGGACCTATAAGTGAGTCCCTGGAGATGGTACATCTTCAGAGGGTTGTGTTCCTAGGGCTGTCCACTTCACCTGCCTTGACAAGTTGTGGCATCAAAGCTTCCATCAGCCTGGAAGGAGTCAGCTGAGGAGAACTGTGTGTCCTGGTATCTTGGTGACTGTGTGAGCACAGCAAGAGACTGAAAGCCACAGGCTGAGAGTAACTGTGAGTGAGTGAGCTCAATGTAACTCCAGGCTGGCTCCCTTTGCAGAGATGATATCACGTAAGTGGGATGGTTTGGTGCAACTCCCACTGGTTAATTCTTCATTAGCAGCCATTACACGCCTGATAAAAACACCTGTAGCAGGATGTGGCCTTAAGTGTCACCGAGTGAGGCAGGTTATATGGACACCCAGTGCAGTGGAAGGTTTTTAGGCACGTGCTTGCTCTGGAATAATGTCACAATCCCTGTCCACCCTTTACTCCTGGGCAGCACTGATGGGATGTCCAAGGTGATGAAGCCACTGGTACCACTCACTGTGTTGAACAGGATGTTGTGATGAGCAGGACAGTCTTTAGGTTGCTATGTAAGTGTAAGTACTGTCCTTAGGTCTGGGAGGGGAGCATGGCCAAACCAAACCAAGCAACAGATACTTGCCCTGGAAGTGAGATTAATGTGGATTTCAAACAGCTCTAGTGAATTACCCCTGCTTGGAATTGTGTCACCCTGAAGGAAGGCTCAGGACATCACTGTGCTGGTGGCAGAGTGAGCATGGATGAGGCTGGGATAGCTGGTGTAAGTTTTCCCAGCTACTGGGAAAGAGGTTTCTATCTGGTGGATGGTACCTGAACTCAGATGACCTGGCTGGAAAGACTTGAAGCAGTAGGATTTTTGCTAAACATTATCTATACTTTGGTTTCTGAGTTAGCAAATGGGCTTTGTGCCACTTTGAAGTTTACTGCAGTGAGACTGAGTGATGGAAGCTCATCATTGCAAACTGTAAAGTGTACCTGTGGCACACCAGGTTCTGCTTAAGCCAACTGTGTCCCAGGTTGTGGGTAGCCTTTCCTGGCAGGTGTCTGTCTTTCAGTGGCAGGTGATGCATCCAAACACTGAGGTGAAGGTACCAGACCAAGCCACTTTTCTTCAGTGTGGGACTTCTAGAATTAGACACCACTGACTGTTGAAGCAGCAGTTCCAGAGATGTGACCATCTGACCTTACAGATGGCCATTGACTTAGTCAAGCTTGGGACTGGACTTTGAATATTCCTGCATTCCCATGGGCTGTGGGATGTGTGTGGCAGCTCCAGTCAAAAATTGTTTCCACAGGTGCCAGCCAGTTGTGCTTTTTGCTCTGGGGGGTCTCAGGTTAGCCCTTGACATGTTGGCTGGGATCAAGTATAACATGAACCCTTGTGAATTCTCTTGGATCTTGCAAAAGTGTATTTCTCTCTTTTTTTTTTTTTTTTTTTTGTTCCCCCACTGTAGTGCTCAGCTCCCAATTATAGAAAGGAATTCTCTGTGTTTATGTGTCTGTGTGGGGTGGGTTATATATACAGTGAAGTTTCTGGTCTTCATGAGATCAGAGAAAAAAGGGAAATGCATACCCAGAAGGCCAGAAAAACAGAAAGCAAATAAAAGGAACGTTATGGTAACATGAAAATTAAATGGTTCTTGAAAGCAAAAAAAAATGTTTTGATTTTGGAGCTTTCCAATCCGTGCCTTTTTTGTAAGCTTGCAGTTGACTGTGGTGGTCTTGTCTGCTGTAAAATTGAGTGATAAAGGCTTTTTCCAGTTGTTTTCCCTTCGGAGTGACGAGAAGCAATTTCCAGTAAATGAACAGCAATCAGCTGCTGAATCATCGCCGTTGAGCAGAGGTTTCAAAACCTGAGCCAGATAATTGTGTGAGTGCTGTTGGCACCCTGTCCCCCTCTCTGACTGACAGAGCCAACCTTGGGCTCACCTTACCCTGGGCACGTGGTTTCCTTGGCTTCAGGATCGCTCTGGCGAGCAAAGGCTGCCAGAGCCAGCCCCAGGAGGTGAGGAATGAGGGACCTGGAGGTATTTTGTCAGCCCATTCAGTGAGGCAGCTCAGCTAATGCTCCCCTCACTTGGCAACCTTTCTTTCCATATGCTGAAAATATTTACAAAGAGGAGAACTTCAGGCTGGGTTTGGTGCCTGTTGGCTCTGCAGTCAAAGAATAACAGACCTTGATTTCAGTTGTGTGTTCCTGAATTTTCAAATATGTGACTAACAGAGAAATAATAATACCTAAAGCATGTGCATTCAAGCCTTTTCCTGTAGAATCACAGATTGGTTTGGGTTGAAAGGGACCTCAGAGATTGTCCTGTCCCAATCCCCTGCCATGGGCAGGGATACCCTACCCTAGACCAGGTCCAACCTGTCCTTGAATACTTCCAGAGGTGGGATATACACAATTTGTCTGGGCAACCTGTTCTAGTGCCTTTAGGGCCACCTATTTTTGGACAAGAGGGGAAATTCAGATGTGTCTCCAGCTCATCTACTCACCCAGGCTCACTTCAAAGGAGATGGAAGGAGACAATGTCCTCCTAGAGCAAGACTTGCCCCATGCCACTGTGAGTTTGATGAACTGGACACAAAACTTGTACCAACAGTGGTCAGGAATGCCTCTATCTACCAAATCTCCCTTGTCAGGTTTAGCTGGGATAATGTTTTTCTGACCCCAGGATCTACCTCTTTGTGTTAAAAGATAATTTTACTACAGCAACATTGAAATGCATTTCTGTGGGGGTTCCTTTTCCAGCACCATCCATGGGGTGGACATGGCACCTGCTGTCAGAAGGGCCAAATTTCCTGGGTTTTATTTGTCTTCAGGGACTGTAATGGTGAGACCAAAATGTGACTCGGAAAAGGAATTTTTCCTTAGAAAGTCCCTTTAAGTGGAACTCCAAGGTGTAATTGTTTATTCATTAGATGACTTGGTACCTTTACTCACCTTGCTTTAAAACTCAGTTTTTAGAAGTTGGGATCCACCCAGAGGACCAGCAGGATTGGTTTAGATTCAAACTGTAGCACACAGTACACCCCTGTGACAGCTCATTTCCATAGCGAGTGTTTCTCTGCATCTCCTCTAGAAGACCAAACAAAAGAGAAAAAGAATTGATAAAAATGAGACAGACAGTTTTTTTTTTTACTCCCAATAATTTGGATTCCTTGAGGTTTTGCCAGAAGTAGGGTAGGATCACAAAAATAAAGCAGGAAGCTGCAGTAGTTCGAGTTTAAAACAGTAAGGTAGGACAGGGATTTTCTGTTGTGGTAGGAAGCAAGTAAGGAATAATGATAATTCCAACATAACACTGTGGAGAGATAGACCTAAAAACCCAGCAGATGTGGAAGAGTCTGGAGAGTCAGTCATATTAGGAATGGCTGAGGGAGCTGGGGGGGCTCAGCCTGGAGCAAAGGAGGCTCAGGGGGTTCTTCTCACTCTCTGCAACTCCCTGCCAGGAGGATGGAGCCAAGGTGGTGTCAGGCTTTGCTCCCAGGGAACAAGGGACAGGATGAGTGTGAACAGCCTCAAGCTGTACCAGAAGAGGTTCAGGTTGGACATCAGGAGGAATTTCTTCATGGAAAGGGTGGTCAGACATTGGAAGGGGCTGCCCAGGGAGGAGCTGGTGAAGTTTCCACCCCTGGAGATGTCCAAGGAAGGACTGGCCATGGCACTCAACACTCTGAGCTGGGGAACAAGGTGCTGTTTGGTCAAAGGACTTGATGATGCTGGAGGTCTTTTCCAGCCTAAATGATTCTGGGGTTCTGTGACAACTTATGACCTAAGCAGAAATGCAGAGAGAAAAACACAATACAAGGTGTGAAAGAGAAGCACAATAAAGACCTCTGGCTGAAGGGCAACAGGTTGTTCAACACATGAGGGTTGTGCAAGACCTGAAATGTCTGAGAGATGGCAGTGATAGGAGAAACACACCCCTGCCAGAACTGGCTGCTGTGACAGAGGGAGGAGCCCAACTGAGCATGTCCCCTCCTCTCAGAATTTGAGATTTTGACAATTTTTCCACAGAAAAAAAAACTATGTTGTAAATCAGGGTGTTTTTCAAATTTCAAATTCAACTCTTTGACATGAAGGTGAAGTGGGCAAAATTCAAAATTCACGTTGCCAGATTAGAAACTCCATGTACTCTCCACTTCTCTGTTTGGCAAAGGTGAGGCACTGATTGATGAATGAAGACATTTCAGGTTGTGAGAAGATCAGTGAGACTTAGAATTGTAGAATCATGGAATGGTTTGGCTTGAAAGGCATATTAGGGATCATTTCCTTCCACCCCCTGCCATGGACAGGGACACCTCCCACCAGCCCAGGTTGCTCCAAGCCCCATCCACCCTGGCCTTGGACATCTTCAGGGATGGGGAGTCCATGACATGTCTGGGCAACCACTGTTCTGACATTTCATGTGTCAAAACAACAAATCTAGACTTTTTGCTGACTACAGAAAGTTTGAATTCATTTACTGTGAAAAACCAGAGCAAAAAAACCCCAGAAACAACTGAAAATTCAGGGGTTGGCAATAGAGTCAGAGAGGTTAGAGATGGTGAGATCACAGCTGTGCTGGTGTTGGTGTCTGTTGCACATGGGAGGTGATGGCAATAGGAAAAGGAGGTGGAGCTGTGAGACTACAGGAAGAACAGGTGATGGAGATAGGTGAGGATTTGGACCCTGCTCTGGAGGTGACCTCTGCCTTCAGTGCTGACTCACAAACCGAATGTGTCATTTGGACAGAGGTGACACCGTGTCCATCCAGAGGGAAAAATAAATATCTGTGAGGGGTGTTGTGTGCAATCCCCATGGATTGCAGCAGCAGCTTTGTTCATGAACAGGGATGGATAAAGTAATCTTAATGAGGCAAAAATCCAATGGGCCCTGGGAGGCAGGTGGTTGCTTTGCTTCACTGGGGAGGAACATCCTGGGACTGCAGTTTCCATTTTAGTGGCTCGGGATCCATACCAGGTGGGAAGGGGTTGTGGGTTTGGCATGGAAGAACCTCTGCTAATGTAGCAGGGAGGGCAGTGCTGTGTCTCCGTGAGGTGTGCAAGGACCTCTCCCTTGGTGCAGCAGAAATGGTGGGGCTTGGAAGGGAGGGCTGCCCTGCAGGGGTGTCATTTAGTGGTCATTTAGACTGGAAGGGACTTCTGGAGTCCTCTGGTCAACCTCTCCCTGCAGCCAGAGCAGGGCCCTGTGGTGTAACCTCAGTGTTAAATAGTGTGCAGAATTCAACTCATATCATAGAATCATAGAATGGCTTGGGTTGGAAAAGACCTCTGAGATCATCAAATCCAACCCTTGGGCCAACTCCAGTCCCTTTACCACATCATGGCATTCAGTGCCACGGCCAAGCTCACTTGAAAAACCTCCAGGGATGGGGAATCCACCCCCTCTCTGGGCAGCCCATTCCAA
>JAWWEV010000001.1:116784231-116831740 GCA_035583235.1 Hafferia zeledoni
TCTCCAACTTCAATTTCCCCTGGCAGAGCTTGAGCCCATCGTGCCCCCTTGTCCTATTGCTGAGTGCCTGGGAGAAGCATCCCTTTAGTTTACCCCCATAAATTATCTCACTGATAATGCTTAAGGGGATCGACTTCCTAATGATGTTGTATCTTCTGACCAACACCGTTTAAATCTCCAGCTGACGGGCACCCTACGGAGAATTTAAGCCGATTTTTCACAGCTATTTGCCTGGACTTCTGGAGGTGCAAATGCTTGCAGAGCCCCGGTGCTGCCTGGGCTGTTGCCAACACGGCGATGCCATCACACCACAAAATCTCTCCGTGGTTAAACGGCGCATTTCCATCCGAAAAGCCGAAACACGCGGAGTTCACACAGTTTGTGTGAAGGACAAGCTGTACCTTCCATGAGCTGCGCTGAGGGTGAGGTGCAGTGCGAATAATTGGCATTGCTGGAGCTCCCTTAGGAAACCACGCGTTTCCCTGGGTCTCTGCAGGAAAAAAATTAAAAAAAATATTTGCTGTCCTGTGTCAGCCACTTCCTCACAGCTGGTCTATCCCCCAAACTTATCTCGGTGATGTATTTGCTGAGTGAGTGCAAAAGAGACTCCCGGGGAATGTGCTCCTGATTTGCTCCTCCATCATTCTGCTGCATAATCATAAACCCCGAGGTCACAGAAAGGACCCGTTTGGCTCTCCATGTGTCTGATAGAGAACAATTTAGTGCAGCCAGCAGCACGTCCTCTGCTCATTCCCGCAGGGAATATTCAACTGAAGTCAGCGTGGGCACAGGAATGAGTGCACCGAACTTGCCTTGCTATAATTTAGGCTGGAAACAATGTAGTTCTGCTCTATCAAAACACTGAGACCTAAAGACTTCAGCAGGAGTACTGGGACAACTTATTTCCAACCCCGAATCTGAGAAGAGTTTATTATTGTTTCTAAGCGAGATTATTTAACTGGTAGTAACAGCGTATACCAGGCAGTCCATGGAGCTCAAGTCATCCATGGGTCCCACTGGCAACCCAGAGATGAAAGGCTTGGAAATCTGTCCCTCAATTGTTTTCTGGATTTCTGGGCATCAGGAGAATCCAGTTGTGAAAGTCAAGGGGTTTACTAAAGATCTTTATGACAAGCTGCTGGAAGGACTCAGATGAAACCCCTTCTACAGTCAGCAAACCATATGGGTTAATGGGCATCACATGATAACAAAACAGAAGTTAATCAAAAGCAAAATAGGATGTCCTGACCGGGAATTCAACTCTTCCCCATAATAGTTTGGCATCATATCTACAGTGAAATTCTGCAGCTAAACTGCACATTTTACCCCTAACTCACATGTCAACAGAATTCACCAAGCACTGAATGTAGGAGCATTTTTCCTCACTTCTGCTTCAGTCTGTGAAAGTCTAATGAACTGAAGATTGCAGAAGAAATGTTTGCCTCTTTTTCTTTAGACTTCATCAATTTTACAGATTTTTCTGGAGCTGTGTAAGATTTACTTCCTAAAATCATACATTTCTGACTGTAAGGTCACGTCTCACTACATGGAAGCACCTCCCAGTAACATCAATTCAAACAAACTACATGCAGCAAAAGCTATGAAAGCATTAGCCTTTATTGTTGCTTTTCCTCTTGCCTGCACTCCCCACAGCTTGACATTTGTTGATGATTTTTCTTGACTGAGTAGTTCTTCTCTTACTCAGTTTTGGAAGAGTTTCAGCTTTGTTCTCCACTGTGCCCATGCAATGCCTCTCAGAGGTGTTTGGAAGAAAGTGGGAGTTCTTCCATGGGCAGAGAGGCTAATCCAGCTAAGCTGGACTCTAGCTTGACACTAGCTAGAGCAGGACTTGTTTGTGTCAGGGATCCTTTTGGGAAGCAGCCTCACAGGCAGTCGATTTTGGAAAGTTTGGGAGATTTTAGTTTCAGTTCAATGATAAAAGTGATTCTGGTATTTTTGTGATGTTGCTTTCTGGTCACTGGTTGACACCTCAGATGTTCTTGACTTCCACCTGGGCTGGCTACCTGAGAGGTGAGTCACAGTCTAGTTCCACTTGAGGGCAGGGTTCAAAGAAAAGTCCCTTGTGTGAGGGATTTTCTGTATTCTCAGATATCACAGGGAGAAAGGAGTTGGACAAAGAAAGTCACCTTAATCCTCCACAGGTTAAACAGTGTGCCTTGTGGGTGTAAAAGCAGGTTAATAATCCTCATAAGGGGCATGGAGACAGGAAGAAGATTTATTTCCTAAAGAGTTTTTATATGGTTTGGGTTTTTTCTTCTTGACACACTTGAAGTTTGTTCAAATCATTTGTGAGAGGTAACTTTCCTTGAGACATCACATTTATGACCCAGTTTCTAGGCAGTTCTTGCCCGTTATTTGACAGTGAAATACTCCTGTTTCACAATGTTTTAGCTCACAGGACTTGAAATTACTTGTCTTCAGCAGTATTTCATTCAAGTTTCTTGCACTGGACAACCCAGATCTGCAGCCAAGAGAAGGACACAAAAGTGTCCCCCTCAAACAGTGGCAGCAATTTTCAGTGACAAAGCTCTAAAATGAGATTCAGTGCACAGGGAAATCCGCCTTTGCTTTGCTTTGTAGGAATGTTTGTGACTTGGTAATCCCTTTGATTTATGATCCTTAACTGGAATGAAACAGACCATGCAGTGCACAAGCTGCTTTTTTATTTCCTTGTCCTCTCAATTTTGCATTGAGGCAACACAACTTTGCCACTGGAAGAGCTCGTGACGTGTGTCGTGTGCTGCCCCAGCAGGTCTGTCTGCAAGAAATGCGTGTCCAGTCTTCATAACAACAGCTAATTATCATTTATTCCCTTATCAGGAGGGATTTGTCAACCTTTTGAATGCCTGGCCGTTGGGGGTCTGTGAATGATGAGTCACAGTGTCTGTCTATGCCTGTTTCAAGGAGAGAGATGTTGACACACACGGCTCATTTCTGAGAAAAGCAGATTTTGGTGGGACACGGAATCCTGTTACCTTGCTGCAGCCTTCAATCTTGTGACAGAAATGATCCAGCACCTTTCTGACTTAGGTTTCAGATTCTAAGTGCAGCACAGATGCTCCTGCTGGCTGTTTTGCTGCCCCAGGCTTGGAAAACTGATGCAAGAATGAAACCAGAGAGCACTCCTGCCTGTGTGTCATGCCTTGTGCTGGCTGCTCAGCCCTATCGAGGGACCAAGCAGAAGGAATGTGTGACTTTGCTCACCTGGGAGTGCCACCTTTGCTGGTATTTCTCCTCCTCGTTATCAGGAAAAAAGAGTGATTGATCTGTGATTAGATATGTTAATTGCCTTCATATTGCCTGTTCAGGTGAGGCTGCTCTTGAGCTGGTCAATGGTGCAGATCCTCAGTGTCTAGACTGGGCAAGCTGCCTGCTCCTTATGGCACCTGTGGCACAAATTCCCTCAGCATCTGGAGAGTGAGTAACTCACAGGGGTGATGTGGAGATGGGGAACTGGAGGAGGGATTTCCATACATCATCATCCTCCGGAGCAACTTTGTCCCTTGGCAGCTCCACTGCTCACACAGCAACTCCCAAGGATGCCTGTTGGATGCACCAACCCCAATCACTTGTTGCACTGGAGCCAAGTGCTGACTTTGACTGCCAGAGGTACTGGAAGCCTGATTTTGGTTTCTAACCAGTGATTTGCAACATCCCACTTGCAATTTTGTCCACTTTAAACTCCTGGCTGTAACAAGTGCTCCTGAACTGGTCCTGCAGCAGGTTCCTGGTCTCCAGCTGTTCTTCTCCACTCCAGCCAGGGTGTGGAAGATGAGCTAATGCACGTGTGGTCTCACACTGGCACAGTGTCAGCAGCACTGCCCTGTCCAGTGGTTCTGCTCTAGTCATAATTGTGTGATACACACCCCAAACACAGAAATACAGCACTGCAGGCACAGTTACGTAGCCTCAAAATTGCACCTATTAAGGGTGACACCGTCACGAAACTCAACAGGAAACTGAAGAGCACAACAACTTCCAGAAAACAAAACCTGCCCCTTTTCTTGAAATGTCTTTGTTTTTCAAAGCATGGAAAGAATGAGGGTTAAACAGCGATGTCTCTTTAATGACACGTCAAACAGTCTTGAGCAACACCGAGAGGCTGCTGCATGTTTGGGCATTGCTTGGGATGTTTGGTAAGAACAGTTTATAGAAGATCTTTCCAGGCATTTGCACAAACAAAGCTCCATTAAATTGCATACCAAGCTGAAGCCTCCTTTTGGTGAGCAAAGCAAAGGAGAATTTTTTGGGAATCAGAGAAGCTGTGCTGGATGCAGGGAGAGAACAGCAAAAGGAAGGGTGAGAAGGTATTTCTGCCTCTCTTTCCATTGCGTTGCTCCCTAAGTACAAGTTGCTGTTGGAGGGCTGGATGTTGTGTCACTGGCATTCTGTAAAGGGCCAAAGCTTGGACAGTCCCAATGCTGGCTGGGGACCTTTCCTGCTCAAAGAAAACACGGGGCCAACCTGATCACAGAGTCTGATCTCAGACCTGTCACGTCATCTCTTGGATTTCCTTGAACACAGTTTTCCTTGAACTGATTCTCATCTGAACCTGAGCACATCAGCTGCAAAAACCCCTTCCTGTCCTGATGATGGCATTTCTAGAGGTGAAGAATACAGTACACAACATGAAATATTGTTTCCAGTGGTTCATTCCCTTCACTATGAAAAAGGTGTTTATTTTCCATCGAACACTCATATCTGGCTTTAATTTTTAGACACTGAGTTTTGCTGAATCTTCATCAGCTACTCTAACATCAAAGTTGCATTTTCCAGATATACAATTTTCAGCACATGGCTCTGCCTTTCTTTTTATTTTTTTTTTCTTGTTTTAAGGAATCTAGACTTAGTTCTTGAACTCAGAACTCACAAGGCCAGAGAGATTTTCCAAACCACCTCCTCTTCAGACACAGCTGGGAAACCTGGGACACTGTTGTGCCTCATGCTGTACCAATGCTAACTGTGCCCAGGGATAAACCAGGAGACGAGACAAGGAGACAAGAGATGCATTGCTGTAGCTTGGCAGGAGATGTGTCACTGCAGCACTCAGGACACGACAGGAGCTGCACTTTTCCTCAGTTTTTTGGAAGATGATACAGTGAGGAAAAGCCTTATGGCAGGACAGGAGGTGTGGCAAAGAAAAAGAGAGTGTTTATGGGGAGTTCATCCTGTGCTCCCAATAAGTGAGGTAGGGAAGAAAGTGGTGAGGAGGAGGCTGGGCTGGAGTCAGGCTGCACTTCAACAGGGAGAAAAGAAGGTTTGGGGTGACCTAATTGTGGCCTTCCAGTGCCTGAAGCAGCCAAAAGAAAGATGGAAAGAGACTACTTAGCAGGACCTGGAGTGACAGAACAAAGGGGGAATGGCTTCACATTGACAGAGAATAGGCTTGGATTGGATATATGGAAGGAATTCTTTACTGTGAGGATGGGCAGGCCCTGGCACAGGGTGCCCAGAGAAGCTGTGGCTGCCCCATCCCTGGAAGTGTCCAAGGCCAGGTTGGATGGGGCTTGGAGCAACCTGGGCTGGTGGAAGGTGTCCCTGCCCATGGCAGGGGGTTTGGAACCAGATGATCTTTAAGGTCCCTTCCAACTCAAACTGTTCTGTGATTCTGTGATTATGCACAACTATGCTAGAACAAAATGTCATCATGGTCAAAGTCTCAGTCCTCTCTGTTACCCTCCTTGATGAATATCAGCTCTCAGAAATGTAATACAAGGCTGAGTTTTCTGCACCAGGCTATTTTTCCTCCTGAGAGAGACATTTCAGGAAGAATTTCTTCCTGGAAAGGGTGGGCAGGCACTGGAAGGGGCTGCCCAGGGAGGTTTGGAGTCCCCATCCCTGGAGGTGTCCAAGGCAGGACTGGCTATGACACTCAGTGCTCTGGGCTGGGGGACAAGGTGGGCATCAGACACAGGTTGGACTCAATGATCTTGGAGGGCTTTTCCAACCTAAATGATTACGGGATTCTGTGAAATGCAGAAGGTACAACCAGGTGGCTGCCACGAGCACTGCAAAGTAGCCAAACGTGGGCTTTGAAGGCAGGATGGCAGAAATGCTGATGTTGAGCCCACCTGCTGCCATCTGCCACATGCCTGTGTGGCACAACTGTCTCATTTTGGGGTCCTCTCTAAGCATTATGTGGCCCATGGGACTGGCTCCTGAGGCTGTTGTTTGGGGTGGTCCATCCCTGTTCATGGTGGGGCAGGAATGAGACCCAGATTGGAGGTGCTGAGGAGGATGCTCTTGGGCTCTCAACAGGGCAGGAGGGACTTGTTGCTTTGAGAATTCATCATGAAAAGCAAGTTTTTGTGTGAGAAAAGAGGCTTCAGAGGAGAACCTGGAGAGGGACACCTCTGTTTCCAAACTAGCAGGAACAGATCACTTGTATTATGTCCTGCTGTGCTTTGGTTGGCACAGAGTGAACTCAGGACTAAATTTCCTGACACCTATAGGGACAAATGTTGGAGAGCCACTGGCTATTCCCGAGGGAAAAGCCAGAGTGCCTCAGAGCCTTGTGCACTCCCTGAGATGGCCTCTCCTGCCATGCCCAGAAGTCTGGTTTCTAGGTTAGAATATTAGTTTCACAAGTATTTCTGAGAATTCATGGTGTTTGATCACAGTGGGTTTCATTTCAGGAATTGGATGTTTTCAAAACTTTCCAAACCTGGAAAAGTCTTAAAATATTCAGATAGTGAATCTGCCCTTGCCTTTGTATCCAAATCCCTAAAATTTTCCTGTTGGTAATGCTTTGTGTACTGGAATTGAAGTCCTAGATAATAACTGGATTTCTTTATGATTCCACTTGAAGTTGCAAATAAGAAGACAAAAATAATAAAATAATCACAAGGCTAAAAAGCAGATTTAACATTCTCCAGACCTAAGAAGAAAACCCAATTAAAATCCTCCTGCTATTTGTTGAGATTTTTTTTTTTGATTGCTACAGAGTTGCTTGTTTCCTCTGAAATAATCAAACAACCAAAGAACAGACTACTTCCCCAAATGAGGTTTTTCAGTGTTTATTTGGCTTTCTCCATAGAAATTCAGGCCTTGTCCAGACTTGGAGCATGTAACAACAACTGATCTCACATCATGAGAGAGGAGAAAGATGGGCACAGTGGAGGAGCAGATCTGGTGTCAGGACTTCCATGGCTTGAGCTGCACTGCCTTGGTTTTATTTGCCTTTGCCATTAATATGAAAGCAAATTTGCATTAGAGCTGAAAACATGATGATGCAAGTAGGGTTTTTTTTCTATAAATATGTCATATTAAAATGTAAGACTCAAACTGCTTTGTATGGTGGAAGCACAAACACCCACCTCCAGCAAGGGAAATATCTAAATCACCTTATCTTGGTTTTCATGCACTCCTAAGTCATTCAAATGAAAGCTTGATAAGGATCAAACATTCTTTGTTTAAAATGCTAGAATTAAAACTTGTTTTACTTGTTTGTTTTGATGGTTTTTTTCCCCCCACCCCCAAATATACAATTTCCTTTTGATCAAATAAAACCTTTCATTCATAAAGTGTATGATGTTCTGCTTTCAGTTCTCGTTTCAGGCAAAATCAGAGAGGGACAGAAAGACTGAAATGAAAAAGCAGATCTTCAGTAGAACATTTTGAACCATAAGACTGCAAATATACCCCCTACATATTTTTTTTCCCCCAGCTGAAACAGAGACAAGTCTGGCACAAATCTGAATCATCTCAACTAGCTGCTACATGCATTTTCTGACAGATAAATATTTAACCAAGAAAGATCTCCAGCTCACAAAGCATCTTCCCTGACAGTGCTAGCCAGGAGTGGCTGCATTTAAAAACCCCTAAAATTCAGAGCCTGACAGTGCAGGTAAGAAGAAAATAACCTTAAAATGATTAAAAAACTTTAAAATGATTAAAAAACTTTAAAAGTTCTAAGTACTTGTGACACTGTTAAAGGTTTTCTGTGTGCTGACACACATGGTTGCTCAAGAGCTGAGCACTTGTTCCTGCCATGCAGACCTGCCGAGGCCGAAATAGCAGGGACATTTACAAATGCAGTGATGTAATCTTCTCCCACATTTTGTAAGTGTGGTTGCAAGTTGCAAACTTCCTTGGTTTTTAATAGTAAAGCAGCAACGTGGAGCGTGTTGAGAGTCTGTACTGCAACATTGAACCTCTTTCCAGCAGCTCTGCTGGTGTTTCATAACTCGGTGGAGAAGTCTGTGTTCACATATTTATCACCCGTGACTTCAACCTGGTACAACTTTCTGTTCCTCTATTTATTTTTGCAGACAGAGCTGACCAGCACTGCTCTTCTCCTTCTGCAATGGGTTGTGGCTTCATGGCCCACCCTGAGAGCAAAGGGAGATGTCCTGAGGGTTGTCCCATCCACAGCCAAAACCTCATGTGTCCCACAGAGGCAGAACAGGGCAAAGTATCTGCAGGAACGCCTGATATGCCCCTTCATGCTGCCTCTGCACTCCTATTCCAAGGCTGAACAGAAAGCTGGAGCTATTTTAACTTGGGACTCTTCTATAGGGGAAAATGAATCAGAAGAGCAACAGTCCCATATAACTTCCCCTGGATTCCTTTATCTCATTCTGGGAGCAGAGTTGCTCCAGGATGCAAGTCCCACATGACATCCAAGCCCTGTTTTACCTGCTAATTGTTCCCCTCCCTGCAGACAGACCCATGCATGTGGCTCTGCATGGTGCCTGGAGAGCTCTGGGAGCACAGAGCATCCAAAGGCAATGCCTGGCCCCTCTTCTCCATCTTCTCCTGCACCAGCTTGCCAGGAAGGGCAGGAGGGAGCTGGGAATGACAACGTGCTCGGTATTTCCTGGATGGTGCCTCTGCAGCTGCTCTGATTTATAGAGGCCAAAGGGGCTGCTAAGAAGCCACTCTCTCATTTCTCTTGCCTCCCACACACAGGAACAAGGAACAATGAGGATCATGACCCGTTTTCCACTCGCATTCCCAGCCCTTTCCATGTTGTCCAGAAGTGGGAGAAAAATAACATTGTGGGAAATGAGGAGTCAAGTGGGGGCAACCGGGGCAGGGAAGGTCTTTGCTGGGCTCCAGTGACAAGGCAAAAGCCACATTCCCCGTTTTCCCTGCCTTGTTTGAGTGTATGCAGGTCCTTGACAGGCTGGGTGGGAGAGTCTGGGCTACCTGGTGACCTGAAGCCAAAGCAAAATGCAATTTAAGACTCATAGAATCATAGAATAGTTTGGGTGTGAAGGGACCTTAAAGATCATCCAGTTCCAACTCACTGCCATGGGCAAGGACACCTTCCCCTAGACCAGGTTGCTCAGGGCCCCATCCAGCCTGGCCTTGGACACTTCCAGGGTGTCAGAGGGAATGATGAGTTGGGCCTTTATGACCAAAAGACTGAGATATACAATAGATGAGGCTGGCTGGGATCTCCAGTGCCAGTCCCTGCTCAAAGCAGGACCAGCTTAGGGGTGGCATCAGATGGGTAAGGAGGCAAAGTTGCTGGTGGGAATGAGGCACTGATGTAAGAGTTACACAGTGTGAGACCACAGGGGCAAAGAGGCTGTGAAATCAAAACCGGACAAACCCTAGAGGGTTTGGGTTGTGCAGGTGTCATAGATGGCTCCTGCTGATCCCCTGCAGCTCCATTAGGGAGAAGTCAGTCCCTGCAGTGAAGAAACTGCAGGAATGCAGCTGCAGTGGTCAATTCCTTTTTCCAGGCATGTTTAAGGCCTGTTTTTGGAGAGTCCCATACAGAAAGAGCTGCAAGAGCCTTCACCCATCACCACCTCTGCTGCTGCAGCAGAGACGTGCAAGAGCAGCAGAATCTCACTCAGACCTCACCTCAGCTGCATCCTCTGCAAATCCCTCCCAAGCAGAGGGAAATGCAGGGACAGTAATTGGCATGGAGCAACAGCTCGGCTGTGCGTGTGATGGAGACACTCTGGGAGACATTAAGGGGCTGCTCTTAAGGTACAACTAATAATTTTCAGAATCATTTCCCTTCCTATTCTTCCCCTGACAGCCTGAAACTGCTGTGGGTCCTTTTAAAGCCATTCTGCCTGCTAACAGTTTATTGTTTCATTTGATAGGTTGCTCAGGGATAGCTCGGTACCTCCTGTGCTTTATCTCCCCCTCCCTTCAAACAGTGAGAGCATTTCAATATTTCTTGGAGAAAAATGGATGTAATAAAATATGAACATCTCGGGCCCAATCTGTGCAGGGGAAAGCTTTGCCCTGTGAGGCTGTTCTGGGCTGCCTTTTCCGGTTGCTGGGCTCTGCAGAGTTGGCAGCACCACTGAAGCTCCTGCTTCTTGGCAAAAGCCTTCTTGCTTTAACTGGTGCAAAGGTTTGCTCATATAGGATGGGAAGATGGAGCATATATGGGCCTCTGTGGTCTCTGCACTGGTGGGGTGAGACAATGAGTCACTGCACACAGCTGAGTTGGGTCAAGTCACACCATGATGGTCAGAATTGCCCAAGAACTGCAGTTACCACTGACAAGGGTCATTTCATAGAATCACAGAGTAGTTTGGGTTGGAAGGGACCTTAAAGATCACCCAGTCCCACCTCATACCATGGGCATGGACACCTTCCACTAGACCAGGGTGCTGAGAGCTCTGTCCAACCTGGCCTTGGACACTTCCAGGGATGGGGCAGCCACAGCTTCTCTGGACAACCTGTGCCAGGGCCTCCCCACCCTCACAGGAAAGATTTTTTTCCCCAATATCCAGCCAAAACCCACCTTCCTTCAGTTTAAGGTCATTTCCCCTTGTCCTATCACTCTATGCCCTTGTGATAAGTCCCTCTCCAGCCTTGTTGTTGCCCCTTTAGGTGCTCTGAGCTCTCCCTGGAGCCTTCTCTTCTCCAGGCTGAATACCCCCAGCTCTCCCAGCCTGTCTCCTCAGCTGATGTGCTCCAGCCCTGGGATCAACTTAGCGGCCTCCTCTAGACTCGTTCCAACAGGTCCACATCTTTCTCATGTTGGAGGGCCTAGACCAGGATGTGGAACTCCAGGTGAGGTCCCACAAGAGTAGAGGGAGAAGAATCACCTCCCTCAACCTGCTGTTTGGAACTGTAGACTTCAAGGTTTGGAAAACATGCAGGTGATGGCAAGACCACCACCGAGTACTGACCCCCTGGAGAAGTGTGGTGGTTGTGACTCAGCACAAACTAAACAGCATTTGGTTGACTATGAGTGAGGTCTGCACCAGGGTTCTCCAAGGGAAATGGAAAATCCTCAATTTATGAGCTGCTTAAGGCTGGAGCTGCTCAAGGTTGGGAGCAAAAATGGGGACTGGCTTCACTGGAGGCTCGTTGCCTGCAGGAATCTCCTTCCTTCTCAGAGCACAAGTCATGGGATGAGGATTCAGCCACAGCACTGGGCTCTGTCTGGGGATTTCAGAGATTGCTCAAAAATGTGTCATGAAAAGTGTCCATGCTCATGAAAGGGAGAAGGAGGGATCTGTGAATCCTGGAAGGCACTGCCTGTGAAAAAGATACATCCCAAGCCTTTAGATCCTGGCAAAGGCCCTTTAGGAGAAAGTGGAATTTTCCCTGCATAAACAACAATGGTTGTATTTGTTTAAAAGGAAAAAAAAAAAGTTGGGAGGGCAGCAGACTCCTGATGAGGAAGAAAAGGAGCCTTGTGCACAGGACATTGGGACACTGTTCCCAACCAGCTCATCCTTAGGCAGAGAATGTCCCCACTGGCTCAGCTGTGGCTTGGATTGCAGGGTGGGCAACGTGGGACAAGGGGGTTTGGGACCCAGGCCTGGCTTCAGGCAGAGATGTGTGTACTTGGCATCTCCCAGGGGCTGGCACTCAAGATGGGGAAAAACAAACAAACAGGTCTGTTCAAAGGTGTGTAGGAGGAATGATATTTCTTTTGGAAGAACTCCCCTCCTTCTGCAGGGCAAACAGCATCCTGTGAGGGAGCAAAACTCCCTGGGAATGGGAGGAAGATAAATGGGAGAACTGCATCTGCCAGAGTGTTCTTTGCCTTCTGTCAGGGGGAAAAAAGAAAAAAAAAAAAAGTAAGAAATTTAGGGAAAAAAAATGTTTGATTCAAGATAGAACAGGCCAAAGAGAGGCAGACAAGTAGGAACAGGTTTCTTTAGCTTAATAATCATAAAATCATAGAATGATTTGGGTAGGAAGGGACCTTAAAGATCATCTGGGTACAACCCTATGAACAGGGACACCTTCCTCTAGACCAGGTTCTAACATCCAGCTTAAGGACAGGGGGAATTGTGGTCCCTGTACCTGAGACTGAATTTTAACCTGCAACCATTTGATGAAAAACACTTTTCTTCTTTTCTGTACTTCGCTAGGATGGTGAAGGTGGGAGGCGGGTGCTGGGAACCCTCCTGTGACAGAGCAATCCTGCCCTGCACAGCACCACAAGGAGTGAGTTGGGCATGGAACAGGTCAGGAGCTGTCACTCCACCACCATCCCCCTTGGCCAAGCCTCAGGAGGATGAGCCCAGCCTGCTTTTCCAGAAAGAAAGGGAATATGCAGAGGTTTCATGACACTTATTATACTTGTTAATTATTATATTTTGTTGAGTTCATCATTTACCTCTTAAATGCCAAGAGAAATGGAGGCAGAAGGAAGAAAATCTGATGCTTCTTTCCCAGGTCACATCTTAAAACTCTCTCACTTGTAACCAAGACTTACCACTTGAAAATCTCAATTTACACAGAGCTAACCATGATGTCACTGGCCAACCTATTTTACTTATTTTTAATAACCTCCCTTATTGTGTGGCTCCAGACATCACATGGCACACACTGCACATGAGACCCTGGATATCTTTCTCAAAGACTGTGCATTCCAGACTGACTTTTTTGTTCTTCTTGCTTACAGGGACACCTTTTATTCCCTCTTTAGCCTTTGGAGCATTCACGTGTGTGGCATATGAACCCTGCTGCAGTCACATGGGGGTGTGAACACAGAGGGTTCAACTGCACACAGGGAGAAAGAGAAACATGAGACACCAGAGAAACGGCCATGGCCGAGATCTGGCCATGTGAATTTAACTAGTTTTCAGTTCTTGCTTCCTTTTCAATTCCAAGAGGCTTTTTCAGCCAAAACTACAAGAAGATCCAGTGTCTGGTTGGCATTTCTAGGCACTTCACTGAACCCTCTCAAGGGACAGACCCTGTGTTTCCATATTGTACAGCTGCTGCTGCTCTGGTTCATTGCCAGATGTTGTCCTGCAGCATGAGAGTCTTGGGCCACAACCTACTAGTGGAGAGGGGAAGCCCAGAAAAAATGTGTCAGGACATCACCTTGGTGCTTCTAGTTGCATGAAGAAGTGAATGAGCTTTATTTATGTATTTATTTATTTGATAGAATATGCAGAGAATCTGTCTTGAAATGTCTTACCTGGGTGCAACCAGAAACCTGTGGAAGAGCTGGGGACTGGAAACAGAAGAAGGGCTGAAACCTGGAACAGCCCTCTTGGTCCTTGGCATATTAACAGCCACCAGGGCCAGAAATCTCAGGCTGATGAGAGGACTGTGAAACCTCCAGGTTTATAGATGATGTTGAGTAGTTTGAGGAGTCAAATGCCACAGTGCTGGTGAGGAACTCGAGAGGAACCTCACAACATGGTGTGAGTTGCCAAAAAGTTGGCAGGTGAGCATTGGTGTAGGTTAACTTAAAGAAATACATCCAAAATAATCCAACCTGGGTGTATGAGATGCTAAACCTGGAAATGGTACCTACCAGGAAATGGATCACTGACAGCTCTCTGAAATCATCAGCTCAGTGTGCAGTGACTGCCAAAAAGCCAAAAAAATCAGAAGGTATCACAAGAGAAGGTACTGAGAAGACAGCTTTGTTTTGCTGCTGAGCAAAACCTTGAGTGAGGTGCTGGTCCCCAGTGCTTGAGGAAAAGTGAGTAGAGAGTGGCCAAGGGGCTCCTTCCTTACAGGGTGGACAAGGTAAGGAGTCTTTGAGTCAGGAGGAAAAGAAATGGGCAGGATTTCCCTCCAAAGGGCTGAGCACTGTGAGGGGATGGGTGGTTCCCATGGGGAATGGACCAGCAGAGAGTGGCCAGGTTTATTCAATCCTCCTCCCACTGCTGGAGACAAAGTACTGGGATAATTGATCCCTCATCTGCCCCTTCTCATGCTCCTCACCTGCTCCTGACTGTGGCTGACAGCTGAGACTGAAGGTGACTATGAGAACAGGGTGCAGCAGGCAGATGTTTCCCAGAAGAGCCTCCTGGACATTGAGCATTTGTGGCTCACAGGTTTCCCAGCCCGGAGGTGTTGTTTTCCTTAGGATAGGATTCCACTTTTTATAAAGGAAAAAGGAGACTTTGAAGTCAAAGTTTGTTATTAGAGGTGACATGCCAACCATGGGTAGGTGCCAGCTGCAAGACTTTATTTTGACTGCTGTCTCATGGGGAAAGCTGGCAGCTGGGAGGGCAGGGAGGCATGGCCTGGAGAGGGTGAAGAATTTAGCCAGCCTGCTTTCAACAGCCTCTTTGATGCTGGGTGGCTGAGAAAACAGAGCGGTGCTTTCTGTGTGACAAAATATCCTTTAATAATCGTCTTCTGGGTCACACTGGGTTACAGCTTGAACCTCTGCATGGACCCAATGCAGTGCAGGAGACCAGGTTTTCACAGAATAGAATTCCAGAATCACTGAGGCTGGAAAAACCCTCCAAGATCATTGAGTCCATGCTGTGCCCGATGCCCACCTTGTCACCCAGACCACTTAGTGCCACATCCAGTCATTCCTTGAACGCCTCCAGGATGGGGACTTCACCACCTCCCTGGGCAGCCTCTTCCAATGCTGGAAAGGGCTTTTGCTGGAATGATTTTGCTTCTGGAAAATACACTAGGGTGGGTTGGGTGTATCAGGATACTCCTGCTATCATGACATTTCTTTTTTCTGCTGGGGGAGGAAAATAAACAACTTCCCTTTAGTCTCTAGGTTGGAGCCAACACTGATCATGCACACACGGGGCCACTGAGCTTTCAGTCTAAATGAAGAAACAGTTCTGTGTTCAGGGAAAAGAGATTGCAAATGAAACTTGTACAAATTGAGAGGTCCACTAGTGCTCTGCAGCCACAGTGGGAGAAAGACACCCAGAAAAAATCCCCAAACATTGTTGATGACGGCCCATAAGTTATTTTCCTGCAGAATAACTGTCTCCCCTCATCAGGATCACAGGTGCTATGCAGCACTACTTTTTTGGGGTGTCACCCAAAGCCCAGGAGGGCTTCTTGGTTTAAGGGTTTTTTTTAAGCTCTTTGTATGGAGTTCTGGCTCAGCTCAGGGGGTCGCAGCTCTTACACCTTGACATGGTCAGTGTGAGGTCAAGCTGTGGGCCAGCACCCACTGAGGGGCACCCAGGCTGCAGCTGTGGCTGATGGGAAGGGAGGAAGGATGTGGGAGGCTTCTTTACAGCCTGGAGAAGAGAAGGATCCAGGGGGACTTTGCAGCTTCTTCCACTACCTGAAAGGGAGTCTACAAAAAAACGGAGAGAGACAATTTCCAAGTGATGGAGTGACAGGACAAAGGGAATGGCTTCAAACTGACAGAGAGTAGGGGTTGGATTGGATATTAGGAAGAAATTCTTCCCTGTGACGGTGGGCAGGCCCTGGCACAGATTGCCCAGAGAAGCTGTGGCTGTCCCACCCTTGGAAGTGTCCAAGGACAGGTTGGATGGGGTTGGAGCATCCTGGGCTGGTGGGAGGTGTCCCTGCCATGGCAGGGGGTGACACTGGATGATCTTTAAGGTCCCTTCTAATCCAACCCATTCTGTAATTCCTTTCCTTCACAGGGACAAGGAAAAGAAAGGCAGAACAGTGTCTGCAGCTGTTCAGAGAAGACCAAGGCCATGCTGCAAGACACACCCTTCCAGCTCTTTCCATTTAGAAAGGCACATTCTCCCCCCAAAAGAAACCCCAAACCCCACAGTTTTTAACAAGCTGCACATCAGTGACTATGCTGAAAGCAGCATCAAGACCCAAGCAAGTCTGGTAGACAGAGAGATCAAGAGGCCTAAGGGAAGCATCATTTAATACCCACATTTTTCATTTTTAAATATGTGCAAATGTTTCCATATTTCCTGCTTTTCTGGAGGGATGAAGAACACAAAGATAGTGGGACAAAAAGCTTCCTTTGCAAAGATAGGAACAGTTTAACCTAAAGTACCTTAACACCTCTGGTTTTCTATATATTCACTCATCACTTTACACACTGATTCACACCCCAGAACTGGAATTTTTTCCTTCAGAGGCACAACACAAAGGTGTTAACTTGAATATATATCTAAACACAGAGTGGTTGAATACATTTAGCTTGGCTCAAGCCCACCAGCCTATGCACTCTTGCAGTATTTTCTCCAACAACCTTTAAGTCTGGCTGGGTTGGGTTTTGTGGGGGGTATTTTTTTTTTATCCTGCAGAGGTTTAGGTGGAAGAATGGGCAAGGGTTGAACCAACAATCAATGAAACTTTCCAAATGGAAAAGCACATGCACCATTTTCTTTTCAAGAGGTTTTAATGAAGACTCGTATTTTTAAACCTCTCACACTGTACAACACATTTAAATGTACATCAAGCTGAGATAAAAAATAAAGCTTTCTTACAAAGTACATTTTTCCAGTGATTTTTTTTCCTTTTTTTTTTTTTGCAGTAAAAATAGCTGCTACATAAAACCCTCCTGATCTTTGAAAAGGAGTCACAGTTATTTCCAAAAATAGAATTCATATTTTAATCATACAGAATAAACTGCAGGAAGAAGAGACAAGTGAACTGAAAAAATAAGGCTCGTATATAAATTTTTTGTTTAAAAGTACATGCATAGAAGTTGAAAAACATATGCCATTTAAAAAGAAAAAAAAGGTAATTTTATCCATATTCATATTTTCATTTTCAGTTATAGAAGAAACCACAAACAGGCCCTTTTATGTCCCAGAATACAACATTTGTTTCCTGTAAAAATGCCAAAATGCACAAAGAATTGCCAGCTTCAGGCTTGGCAAAATCCTGAGCCAGCCCTCCCTCCCCCCCCATATTCATGCATACTGAGCACTTCTGTTGTCTCTCAGGCCAATTAAATATTTGCAAAAGGTTGTACATCCCAGACAAACATGAAGAAACCCCACAGTTGATAAGTTGACATTCATCCTATTTCCAAACACACATACAATTAGTTTAATTTACACTATACAGTATCTGTTAAATAGGAACATTAGAGTTTCCAAAGGAATCACAGAATATATACAAACTGAATATTGAAATGGTATGATTTTCCTTCCCTTCTTTTCAAGGGTGGGGTTTTCTGTTAACAGTTGCTACATCTGGTTTTGGACACAGAGTGTTTATGTACCTATGCAGCACATTTCTGGAGTAGTAATAATAACAACAATAACAATAATAAAACGTGCTTTAAAACAAAAGTACTATCCGCCTCCTTACTGCTCATTTAAAATAAATTAGTTTTGTTTTTTCTTTTTTAAATAAACTGCATGACACAAGATGTAAGCAAGAGGATGATGGTGTTTTAAAAACCTCTGAGCAACACTTCTGCTGCATCGCTGGTCTCTCACACCCAACCTTTGGTTTTAAAGCCAACCCTTTTATTACACGGCAGTGTAAGTAGCCAAAATGCTTTGCACGGCGGCACAGGCGGCGGGAATGCTGCACCCCGGAGCTTTTCCTTGTCTCCAGGACAGAGCCAGGGGGCTGTGCCGAGCATTCCCATGTCTCCATGGCAGAGCCAGGGGGCTGTGCCCACCTCCCCGCCGCTCCAGGCGATGAAACAAGGCCACTCCCCTTCCAGCTCTCACACTCGCGACAAGGTCCTTATTTCCCAACAGCGGCGCCCAACCGGAGCAGGCGGCAGCACAGCCTCCCACACAGAGTCCCCACACACGGGTGGTCTTCAGCCCTGCAGCCCCCAGGGCGTGGGGCTCAGTCCTCGGTGTCGGGCTGCACCCCCAGCATGGCGTGCAGCTCCTCGGCCGTGTAGCCCAGCAGGTTCTGCAGGTCGCACACGAAGCGGTACACGTAGCGCTTGCCCGACGTCTTGTGGATGATGTTCTTGTCGTAGTAGTAGCGCAGCCCCCGGCTCAGCTTCTCGTAGTTCATCTTGGGCTTGTTCTTCCTTCTTCCCCACCTCCTGGCCACCTGGAAGGAAAGCAAAATGCCAAGAGGGTTTATTTGGGTTGTGTTGGCTGATAAATGCAGGTGTTAAAGTCATTTCTTGGAGCATTTCATGTGCTTTGGATGTCATGCCCTCAGGATTGGTGACTGACCCCAGAACGGACAATTATCAGCAGCTGCTTCAGGAGAAAGTGGCTGATAGCAAATACCACTGAAAAGTGATGCCAGTTTGTAGGGGATGGACCAGAACATGCTTAAGGAGATCAAATCTTAAGGGATTTCCCTCATCTGGTTAAAACTTGGTTGTAATAATGCCAAGGTCATGGATTCAATCCCCTGCATGGGCCATTGACTTAAGAGTTGGACTTGATGATCCTTGTGGGTCCCTTCCAACTCAGAATAGTCTGTGATTCTATGAGTTTCTTAAGGGAAATCACTGAATATCCTGAGTTGGAAGGGTCCCACAAGAGTCATCAAAAGTCCAACTCCTGGCCTTGCAGAGGACACCCCAAAAATCCCACCATGTGCCTGAGAGCGTTGTCCAAACAGTCCTTGAACTCTGGCACTTTGTGATCTCTCAAGAAAACAGCAGTTCACCATTGACTTTTTATTAAGCAGGATGGGACAGCTCTTCAGATGGATGTTGAGTGATATGAAGTTCCTCAGAGTTAATTATTTATCCATCCCCCCTTTTTTTTTAAATAAAAATCCTTCAGTGGACTTTATATCCCATCTCTCAATAAAACAACTTTCCTCCTGATAACAGCACCAGAAAATGAAAGTGCATTCTATTTATTCTTAACGACTAAAGTGATAACTTCCTGAAATATTTCATTTCAGATGGCAGAGCAGACCCTACACGTTTCTGTTCACCACAATTAGCCACATACCTCGTCTGGATCAGCAAGTTTAAATTCCCATCCATCTCCTGTCCAGCTAATGAATGACTGGCAGGACTTGTCAGTCAGTAATTCCAGCAGGAATTGCCACAGCTGTATAGGGCCACTGCCTGTAGGGAGAGAGAGGGTGTGGAGAAACCACAATTAATACCTCTGCAAGCCCTCACCACAACCAGTGTGTATGACCAGACTCATATCACAGAATAGATCTTCTAATTACTCTGATTTATTGGGGTTTTTTAATCAGAAAGAAACCCAAGCTTTTATTCTATAGCACAAATCTTCTCATAAACATGCTGAAACTAAAACAAGTCAGATTTTCATGGAAACACAGGATTTGACTCAAGTTATGTCTTTCCCTTACATATGGATCCCTTATCCCTCACTCCCACCTCCCAATCAGCTGCATTTCAAGCTCCAGGGCTTGTCCTGCACTCCTTGGCTTGGTAAAAATTCCAGTGGAAAAACCAATTTCAGCAAGGACTACAGGAGCAAGGCTTTAACAGGCAAGCCAACACCTGTGGAAATTCCCAAATGTGGGAGATTTTGTCCAAGTTTCTCTCTTTTTCAAACAGATCAGCAACTGCATTTGATTTTTAAGTGTCCTGACATACCTGCCTGTTCTTTCAGGGACTGGATAATCCTATGAGACTTTGTTTAGTGTCCCTTAAAACTGAAACTCTTCATGACCAGTGCTGTCCATCCCCATGGCACACACTTACAGAGGACACTGATGTTACATAAGAAAAGGAGTGACCATTCTGCTTCCCAACTTACCAGTAAAGCCAGCCAGGATGGCTGCTGGTATAACTGGTTTCCCTTGCTCCACAGGATCACTGCGTTCTTGAATGTAGTCTTTGAAAGACATTGTAGGTTTGCTCAGGCACAGGGACTGGCTACAGTCATCCTCAAAGCTCTCATAGGATGGCACACGCTGTAAATCCACCAAGGAGGATTGGCTGTTCCAGGATTGCAGCATTGAATCTGAGCTTTCATAGCTCTCTGCACCACTGTCACTGGATTCGTGTTCTCTCAGCTTACCTTTAAAAATAAAAGTTAAAAATAAGATAAAATTGTTGGTGGGTTTTTTTTTCCCTTCCCCTCAATCCACCCTGCACATATAAATTATGTAAAGGAGGAAAAAACATTGAGAATATGGCCTTGGACCTGGGTTTTTCTTGCAGATAATGACTCACCAGCATTATCCATCAGCAAATTCAGGTTGTTTCTTGGGAAATCCTGGTTTACTGCACAGTAGTTCACACCAACAGCATCTGCTTGGGTTTTAGGGAACAATGAAAACTCTTGTTCTGGATTGAGGAGATTGGGCCCCGTGGAAGTCTGACAGACGTCAGTCAGGAGGTTGGGTTTGGGATAACTGAGGGGTTTAGGGTATCCAGGCATTTGCATTCCATAGGAATTCTGATCTACATTAACAGCTGAAAAAAAAAGGAAATAATTAGATTATTTTCCCTGCACACCCTTAAACAAACTAATACACTAAATACACCAAATCAGATTCTGTAAATCTCCCTCTATAACTTGCCAGCCACAAATGCCTATTGTTTGTTCTCCAAGGAAACTACAGGGCTGCAGAAAAAAAATAAATGGGGAAGTTTGAGTGGTTTTGAGCAAGGCCCTCACCATTAAGTGGTGTAATCAGGTTGAGCTGAAGATTGTGGCAGAATAAAATACAACATCAATCAAACAGTCTGAGGGAGCCAGCACTGCATCCCACACACTTCAAAAGCTCGATTACACTTCCACAGCCTTTAAAAAGCCTAAACATAACTCTTGCTGCTTCCCAGTAATGGCAGTTTTCCCCCCTGTTTTCTACAGATGGGAGTGGCCATTCTGCTCCACAGACTGAGGTTTTGGCATGCCAAGAGGAAATTTCATTTTTCTCAAAGCCTTTGCTCTTCAAAAGATTTCCGATATAAATTAGATGACAATTAAACAATACAAGGAAAAAAGGCTGCAGCAATTAAACTCAAATGCTCTCCTCAAGCACAATGACTATTCTGGTGCTTTTTGTTTTTACAGTGGAATCTATGACCTCTTTCAGTTACTTCTAAGCATGTAAAATGGCAATTCTTTTAAAAAAAAACTTACTTAAGGAATTATTATTGACCCAGTGAGGAACAGAGGTGAGATGAGAGCTCTCCACATACTGATCCTGTGTTTTCTCTTGGCTGTCTGGGGAGAGGAGAAAAAGAAAATTTGGGGTTTTAAAGATCTGTGTGCCATGAAAAGCTTCCAAATCTTTTGAGTATTTTGGGTTTAACCTTTAGAAAAATTTTACTAACATAATATTGCATTCTTTCTCTTGACAGAAACCACTCCAAAATCCCTAAGCAACTTCCAAAAGGCTTGAAAACCACCACACCAAATGAACTTTAACAGTAAACTTATAAACAACAATAATAGAAGTGTGTTTGAAGGTCCAGCTCCTGGTCAATTCTTTTTAATGAGGTATTTACAGTGATCTTATCCCAAATCTCATTATTTCAATGATTTTTCCCAACAAAACCTGAGCACAATAGGCAGTCAGCTCTGAACACAGAATTTCTGCAGCTATCTGCATCTGTGCTTTGCACACTGAGGATATATTAATATTTCTGATAATATTAACCAAGTTTTACAGTTCATTTGTAATAAAACCCCTTCATAGTGAAACCAATGTCGAGATAGAGTCTCGTTTCTGTTTGTGTTAAAAGAGCCCTAAACCAAAAGCTCTTTCTGGCTCTCTAACTACCTTTTATCATCTGTTCCAGGTGTTCCCATAGAATATCACCCACATAGTCAGGTGCCAGTTCCAGGAAACGCTCCTTGCCCAGGTTGCACAAGTCTTGGCCACTCATAAGAAACTGATGGAAGTTCACATTTGCCAAGCTAAACTCATTGGTAGCCCATGAAAGCCACTGGCAAACTTGCTGCTCAGTCCAGAGCCAGGGATCTGCAAGACAGAAAGGATGCAGCATTTAGAGATAAACTCCTGACTTTTGCCAAATAATCTTCATTAGAAAGCAGTGACTTAAAAAAAAAAAAAGTTCACTCAAGTTAGTTGTGAATGAATTCAGAGAGGATGTATTTTTGAATTTAAAAACCCCACACTCCCCTCTTTTCCTTCTGCATTCACTTGGAGTCAGAGATGTTCTCAGCTTACTTGATTCTCTCTCATGCTGCCAAAGCATGAGCTCTCCATGCGCCCATTTTTAATACCAGCAAGTCTGGGCTTTCCAAGCCAAGCTGTGCCAGATTCACATAGGATCCATTCTTGTATTTCCTACTGACATCATCCTTTCTCTTTTCAAAGAGCCGCTATTCAGCCTCCTCCTTAGCATTAAAAAAAAAAAAAAAAAAAAAGCTTATAAATACCAAACACTTACTATTTGGGATACCCAACCGACACTGCTCCTTTGTGAAGCCACTGAAAGTATCTTTCAAGGCCTGACTCATCACAGCCTTACTGCACGGGGTTAACAGAGGCAATTCACAGTTGTTCGACTCTGCAAGAAAGAAAAGGGGTGGAAGGGGGAAAGAAGATACATTAAATAAAGGAGGGACAAGTTTTTGCTGTTGGAAGAAGGAAAAAAAAATTAAAGCATGGTAGAAAGTTGGGATTTTAAAACCAGAGCCAAACAGCATAGATCCATTTCCTAAAATCTCTGGGCTATTTGGTTGATCAGATTGCATCACTAATTAGAGCTTTGCAGCTTTCCATGACATAGATCCTTATTTATTCTTAGTAGTTACATAAAGTGCCTTTGTGGCAGGGAAACTTCACTATTTTTTTTTAAAGAAAAGAGACTGCTTATTCCTGTTTTGCCACCAATAATTTGACCCCAGACTTCTTTGTAACTCCAGACAGACTTCATTTAGTTTGAGAGCTAAACAACTTGTAGGAGGGTTGTGCAGAGCCAGCCTACACTGTTTAACACTGTATTTCAGACCTTCCCATGCATCTCTCCATCACTCAAGGACATGGTGCAATAGATTTTTCTATCACCTGAACCAAACAAGTGTGACTGGTAACAAGCTGGTACCCAGCAGGTAAATAATGCAACCAAATACAAAGCTGGTACCATTACATGACAGTATAAATCACTAACCTACTTAACTGATAATTAAATTTACAAGTAGGTATAATTTTCAGGATAAATTTGGCTTCCACTCAGCCTTTCATATTGAGCAATTTTCACCAGAAGATGCCTTATTTTATCATGGAATGGTGTGGGTTGAAAGGGACCTTAAAGATCACCCAGTTCCACCCCTTGCCATGGGCAGGGACACCTTCCAGCAGCCCAGGTTGCTGCAAGCCCCATCCAACCTGGCCTTGGACACTTCTAGAGATGGGGCAGCCACATCTTTTAGAGGACCTGTCCCAGTGTCTCTGAAAGAACCCCTAAGCAAAGAAAGCCAACCACACTGCCTAAGTGGTCCAGAGTAGGGAAACCTTTTGCTGATGTTTTGTTTGTGATTTGAAAACAACCTCACCAATTCACAGCTGCATCCCTGAACATTTGAGAGCCTCAGAGCTCACACACAGGCTCCATTTGAAGGAGCTCTGCTGTGTTAGAGGCACAAAACAGAGGCAGGGTATATAAAGGCAGATTTTGGCAGATTTTAAGCTGTGCAGCTCTTCTTGCTCTCTTCTTGCTCTCCCAGACTCTCTACAGGCTCCACCTGACCCAGGCTGTGCTTAACTTCTGTCTCCACCACACCCTTCCTAATATCTGCTAGGACTTGCTTTGCTGACCAGAGCAGGTGACTGATTAGAATCACATTAGAACAAAGGACCTGTGGTTTTCCAAGGTTTGAGGGTTGGGGTTTGGTTTTCCCTTCCCTAAGGGGAGATAAAAGCGGCTTCAAGTAGAATATCTACAATTTGGACAAGCTCCCTGTTTTGTCAGGCAGTTTGGCAAGGATTTGTAGGTATTGTCCTACACACACATACAAATAAAATAAAGTTAAAAAAATTGTATACAACCCACTCTCCTTTTTAAGGCATGGAATAAAATATACTGGGATTTAACACCAGAGGGTCAAAAAAGGAGTTTGCAGAATACTTGCATCTTACTTATGGTTGAGATGGTGCAAGTTTAAATACACATAAAACTTTTCTAAGATTTTTAAACTCTTTAGTTCTGCTTTAATACCTATTAAGGCTTTTTCCATGAACATGGAAGCTACTGAATCCCAGTTCTTATTCCATTTCAGAACAGAGAACAGCAACTATCCACAAAGCAACTCACACGGATAAAACACAGAAGTCTGTGGACTAAACCACTTCTTTCTAGGGAAATCCATGTTGAACTTGTAAGAGTACAGCCAGGAAATGTTTGTTAGACCTCACAAATTCCTGATCTGCTGACTGGACTAAGGAACAAAATGACTAGTTACCATAAGAAGTAGAATCAAATCCTGTTGGCACTTCTTGAAGGGTTTGGTCTTCATTTAGTGAGAAAAAATATCCAGCAAAAAGAGAATTTGAGCTGTCAAAGGTGTCAAATGCTGGTTGACGCTGCAAAGCAACAGAACAAACAAACAACAACATAAGCATTTTGGTAGAGAACTGTGAACTTCATTGCTAGGAAGAGTCTGGGCTGGGTTTCCTAGAGCTGGAGATGAAGAACAACCACTATCTTGAACTTGTGCCTTTGAAAGAGAACCACAATGAGGGCACAGCTTCTTGTACGTAAATAAAAAGCAGTGACTGGTGTGAGGTGGGTGGATGTTCTGCAGGTTACAGTAAAGCCAAATAAGGATATTTTTGGTTTTCCTGGAATTGAGGCTCTTAACAATAGAGAATACAAATGTGTGTGTGTGTGTATATATATATATACACGTATGTATATGTGTATATATACACACACACACACACATTTATTTCCAAGTATATTTTAAAGAAATCCTCATTTCCTTAACCCTTTAAATTGACTGTCCATTTAACGACTATTTCATGGCAGAGGCAGGATCAGTAAATTATGGGGAAAACAACTGCCAGTACAAGGCCAACAGCAGATTTGTGCAGCTTTTTTAAAAAAAAACAACAACCAAACAAGCGAACAAAACCAACAAAAACCAAACAACAAAAAAAACCAAAACAAAACAAAAAACCCCCAAAACTAAGAAAAGAAAAATGTAATCTGGACCACATCACTTGAAGCTATACAGCCAGCTTAAAAGGACTTGTTAGTCCTTTGCTGAGACTTTTATATTTCTGAGTTACTGGATTTCTAGTACTTTGAAGCCTTTCAAGTGCTCAGATGCTCAGTGAAACACTTCCAGTTTCATTCGATAGAAAGGGATAAACAAGATTGATAAAAATGTTCCAGATAAAAGTGGTTTCTATTGTTATACTGACAACATTCAATAAATATTGTTATATTTTAAACACTTAACTCCTTTAACTTGACACACATGCCAATTGTGTGTGCTGGAAGTGCTGGTACCTTATTAGATCCCTCAGCCACTTTAGTCTTTGGGGGCAGGAGAAACGTTTACAGAGGAAATAACTTCAAAAACAACTTCTGCAACTTTCCTGTTAGTCAATAGGAAACCATATCTGTAACATCTTGAGGCACAGAAGGATAAAAGCTGCCAATGAGATTTTTAAAAGCACCTGAGGGTAGAACATTGTTCTGGAAAGCTCCAGCCTGCTCATGGCAGCTACTGCAGCTCAGGGAGCTGGAGACAAACTTGCAAATGCTTATTTGTTTTAGGCAAACACTGGTTTGCCAGTTTATGCCAAAGGAGAGGATTTAGCTGAGGACAAGGCAGAGATTTTTCAGGGCAGTATTTATGTGCAATGCAAGAGTGAGTTGAGCTGTTCCTGGAATGAGTATTAATAGTCCTTCACATTCCCAAACTTTTCATGTCACCACAACCAGTTAAATGTTCAGAAATCCCCTGGGCAGCAGAAACCAATTGTGTACCTCTGGTTCAGGTACCCCCCAAGCAGAGTCAAGGCCAATCCCAGCTGAATAAAACAAGTTAATAACAGCTGCCAAATCTGCTGGTAAAAGATTCTTTATACATTACTAGATAAAAGCACTGACTCATCGCCAGCACCTCAAAGAAAGGGCAAGTTCTTTCAACACAATCTGGAAACTCCTGCATTTTGTGTAAATAGCTGACCCTTATCCTGAGTCACTGGAAAAAATGCTGTGGCATGTGAATGAGTAAAATCTGTAGCATACTCGTCTCATATTTCAAAAAGGAGAAGATTAATGTTTAAGCAGGTTCTTGATTTAGTAGTAGTAAAAGAGGGAAAACACAATGTAGAATAAATTCTGCTTGTTCTATCAGTTATGCAACTATTTTCTTTGGCTTTTTAACACAACAGTGGTTATTACAGAATGAAATAAAATTAAACATGAACAGCTACAGAATAGTAAAATACATGTTTCTACTTTGATTTAATTCTGTGATAATGAATAACTGCTTTAAAAAAACACTGTTACAGAGCACACAGTTGTTAAGTTGAGGGATCTCTTGGATTTTATTGTTGCTGAGATGAGAAAAAAGCCAAGGAGGGACACAAAACCCCAGGGCAGTCAGTACATCAGTCTCACTAATTCTTCAAAACATGGACATTCCTCAAAACTAATGAGAGCCAGAAGTGTCTCCCTAACCTTTATTTGGTTTACAATAATCAATGCTGTGTGAAAAAATGATACTGGGATTAAAAAGCAATTTGCATGAGGGAAGCCCTAAAAGACTGACTCTTTATAGTCTGCTGCTCATTTGACCTCAGTTTGTAAATCCCTCTCAAAACAAGGGAACAGATAAAGTCTCTCTAAAGATAAAATATATTTAATAAGTGTCTTTGCTTCCCACAATATAATGGATTTCCATTAATAATAGCAGCAAAAAGTAAGTGAATAACCTACTTTTATTCCATGCAATGCTCGGGAATGAACCAAACCTAACCAGTCCTATCCTAACAGCCCTCTGCCATTCTCATCAAGTTAAACACAAAGACCACCCCTGCTGCCCATCCTTTAACCTTTATTTAGGCTCATGTTCCACCAACAACAGTGACTTTGAGCTCAGTCCTTGTCTGCCTCTCATTTTCAAAATCCCTCCTTGGGGAAGAGGGTTGAGGGTACAAGATTTACAGGTTCCTATTTCAGTTCTGCTTTTCACATCTCTGTGGAACTCAGTGGGAAGATTAGACGTTACAAGGATTCAGTTAAACTCTGTGTTCCCCAGTTCCTCTGCTAACACCAATAAGAACACAATAAATGCACTGACTGGGAGATGCCCCAGTTGGGTTTAGGAGGTGACAACTCAAGAGAACTCACCTTGAGCATTCCTCTGTACATGTTCGACACAGGAGCTACTTGATCCATGTTCCTGATCCCAAAATCACTCATCTGAAAAAGGAGAGGGGGCCACATGAAAAACACTGCAATGTAGGAAGGCAGCAGATGTTAACAGATGTATTCAACTGCTCCAGTGCAGACCATGGAGCAGCTCATGGCATGAGATACAGGGAAAGCCTTCCTCCTCATTGCCAACATCCCAACCACACAGGGCACAGTTCCCAACTTGCTTTCAGGCAGCTTTTTCACTAGAAGAGCTTTCACAAAGATTCTGTTAGTCTGAAAAGCCCACAGAATTGCTTTGCCCACCGAGTATCTATTTCCTTGGACATTTTCCAGCTTACACCCATTATCTTAAGCACTCAGCTTTGTGTTATTTTTGCTTACTATATTCCCACTCACAGGCCATGATTCACTTCGGATTTTGGCTTTCAGGAGGAAGGAGGAGGAGTGACAGTGATACACCTTCACCTACTGCATTCACCCCTTTCACCCCTTTCTGAATAATCACTGAAGCCAATACTCAGCATTAGGAAGCTCCTGCCTTTACCAGGCAGGGCACCTCCACACCACATTATCTTGCACTTTTTCTAAACACAGGATTAACATATTTATAAAGCTCTAGAGGGTCTAAGTTTTAATTGAAAAAGTTTATGCAGTAAAACACCCTTTCTAAAGAACTGATAATGGGACCACTATGTTGATGCCATTGAAGTCAGAGCTTTATTATATTGCCTTTATTACCAGGAAGAGGGTTATGTGAGGCCTGTGTAACTTGTTATCCTATAAATATCACTTAAGGAAAAGAGTGATAAGATTCATATCCTCTTACGGACCTATGGGAGAGGTGAAACATAAGGAATAAAGCCAGTTTTATTGCCATTGTTCAGCTTTATCATGATGCTGCAATTCAGGTGTTGGTGAATGAGACTTTATCAGGCAACACTCTCTCAACAATTTTTCTTCCTCTTTTTCACAGCTTTAGGTTAAATTCTTTTGCTCCCCAGAAACTGCCTGAAAACATGCACTTGTATTTAAATAGCCACATAAGACACTATCAAGATTTCCACAAAACTGTGGCCACTTATTACAAGCCAAGTTCTCTCATTAGCCATGTTAACACAAGGAAAAAAGTAAATTTAATCTTAAATTCAGAAGATGGCAAAATTAGAAGCTTAACATAATAAGCCCAGCTTGTTCAAAACGACAACACATTCAAAAGCTGTCCATATAAACACAGAGGAAAATAAAAACATTCAACAGCCAAAGACAAGGAACCCCTTCATCCTCTTAAACAACTGATCAATTTAAAAAAAATAATTAAAAAAATAACAAGAGTCCTCTAACTTGAAAGGCCTATTTCAACTTCACTGTTATCAGATGGCTGGGGCTTAAAACTGAAATAAAATAAAACAACTGCCTTTGAAAAGAATATTCATTAATGTTACCCAAAAAGTGCAATCTGCTGATTGTTTTTTACCTCAGACAGCACGTACAAATATTTGATCTAAATTACACATCTCATTGAGCAGCAAAGAATCTTACACAGCATGAGTCTCACTCAGCAAGCATCCTAATCTGTTCATTAAATTTGCCACAGTTTAAACAACTGTTCATCCTTGTGTTTGGCTGGGCTTTTAAAAAAGTATACAGCGATTTCCAACACCCTTTGTTTTGCCTTTGAATCCTGCTCTGGTGTCCAGGGATGACTGGCTATAAGATTTGAGGGTTATTTGTGAAAATACACATATATATTTAGTTTAGGTCTGATCCCTGGTTAGGAAATAAGATTTCTGGCACTTTTGACCTCTCTATAAACCCTGTTAGGCATTTTCCCATTGACTAAAAGGACTGAGATTCTCTCCTTCCTGGGATTTTTTTGTTTCTTTAGAGATGTTTAGCGGGTCCTAAGATAAAAGGTTTATACCAAGTGTTCATTACATGGCATTGCTCATTAACCCAAGTCCCTGTTTCTCCATGCCAGGCTGCTCCATGGCCTTCCTGGAAGGAAAGCTTTGGAAAAACTACACATCGAGCTCAAGTCAACACACGAAGATCCTCAGCGTGTTTTGCAACACTCCAGTTTTCTTCCTCCAACCAGGAATTTCTGTACCCTTTGCTCATCATACACCAGCTTTCTCTCCATCTGCAGTGCAAATTCCCAGCCCTGAGATATGAAACCTTTATGGAGTTACCATGAGACAGGCAGAGCTGAAAAGGCAACGTAGATTTTGATGGCACAGAGGGTTAAAGCTGCTCTTCTGCTGGGCTTAGAAAGCTGCAGTTTAAGTTCAGAAAACACTCCGGTGTGGCTGGGCCTCACCTCCAACTCCTCCACTAATGCTGCTGTGACTGCTGCTCGCCAGCTATAATTGGTTTAACTGGCAGGACACCTTCTTCAACACCCCCGCATAGCTGAGTGGGTGAACCAGAACAGGGTCAACAGGATCAGGCACTTATTAACTAATACTCCTGAATTCTGATCGCCTTCTTTTCAGCAACAGCCAGGTGCTTGCCCACAGCTGGATTCAGCTGGGAAGCATCCCCATGGAGAACGGAAGCGCGCTGGTGCCCTCAACGTATCTATGTACCTCCTCTGTTAGTTTTCCTTCGGTTTTTTAATATATTTTCTTTCTTTTTGGAGGGGGAGGGTGTGGATAACATGTCTGGCTGTTGTTTTTCTTCCAAATGTAATATTTTTAAGACAAAAAAAAACACCCTCCGCAGCAATAGGTTGGGACAGAGCCGCCTGCCCCGGGAGCGCCGCTCCCCCGCGCAGCCCCCGAACGGGAGAGAGCCGGGAGCCCGTACGACTTCTCGCACACATGACACGCTTCGCCCACATGAAAGTTCGATGGAGGAGATCACACAGCCCAACATTTTTTGAGTCCCTTTAAAGTCCTAACCAAATCCAGAGCGCGCTCTGCCCATTAACCCCTCCCTGCCGGCGCGCAGCCGCCTCGCCGCGGCATCGCCCCCTCCGCCGCCCCGCTCTGCCCGCGGCTCCACCATCGCCCCCGGGGGAGGCCGCTCAGGGGGTGTGAGGGCTGCGGGGGCCGTGGTCGGCATCCCTGGGGGGTCGCGGAGACCCCTCGGCAGCGGATCAGGGCGCTCCGGTCGGGGAGCTCCGGCGTGGAAGGGATCGGGGCGCTCCGGCGTGGAAGGGATCGGGGCGCTCCGGCGCGGAAGGGATCGGGGCGCTCCGGCGTGGAAGGGGTCGCACCGACGAGCCGCCCCCCTTCCTCTCTCCCTCCTTGTCCCTTCCCTTCCCTCTCCGCCGCCGCCCCCGCCTCACCTGGCCCGCGCTATCCCGGCGCTCCTGCGCGTCCCTCCGCGGCGGCGGCACCGGCACCGCACACACGGAGAGTCCGAAACAACGAGGCGCCGCTGCCTCTCCGGGAGCCAAAATATCCTCGATGTGGCCGCGCCGGCCAACAACAACAGCGGGGCTGATCCCAGCGGAGAGTCCCGGAGAAGGAGGAGGAGAAAGAAGGGCGGGAGGAAGGAGGGAAGGCGGGTGCCCGGCGGTGCGTGGGCGCTGCCGGCTGAGCCGCTGGTGCCGCCGGCCCGCGGTGCTGCGCTGATGCCGCGCTGATGCCGCGCTGATGATGCTGCGCGTCGATGCCTCCCCGATGCCGCTGCGCTCTGTGCCGCCCGCCCGCCCTCGCAGTGGTTCTTCAGCGGGCGGGGGGAGGCGGCGGACCCGCCTCCCGCAAGCCCGGCCCCTCCGCTTGTTGTCGCTGGTACCGACGCGGCCCCGCAGCTCCCGCGGCCCCGGCGCCTGCTGCCGGCTCGGGGATGCCAAGCGCGGCGAGGGGAGGAAAAGGGGGAAAGGCAGTTTTGTCTCGTGCAGAAAGGCGGATATTATTATTTTTTTTTTTTTTTTTTAACATGAGATAATTCATGCCGGACGTTTTCCATGCTTTGTTTTTAATTAGTGCTTCTCCACGAGATGAGATTAAGGAGAATTAACCCCTGAAAATCCGAATAGCTGTATAAATAGTCGATTTGGGCTTTAGCAGGAATTTCTTAAGAGAAAGAGTGATTAGACATTCCGATGTCTAATCTAATGTCTAATCACATTTGGAGCAACCTGGTCTAGTGGAAGGTGTCCCTACCCACAGCAGGGGAGGTGGAACTGGATGATCTTCAAGAATCCCTTTCAACTCCAACCATTCTATGATTTTATGATTTTATGAATGGGCTGCCCAAGAGGATGGTGGAGTCCCCATCCCTGGAGGTGTTTAAGGAAAGGCTGGAGATGGCACTCGGTGCTCTGGGCTGGTTGACGAGGTGGTGATCAGTCAAAGTTTGGACTCAATGATCTCAGAGGTCTTTTGCAACCTACATGATTCTGTGATTTCCATAAGTAAACTATGACACTTGGTACTGTGGAGCTTCAAGGATTATGTCATGTCGCACCTTCCACAATTATTTTTGGGAGTTCTTAATATAAACGAGACACGATGTGAAAGCTTCAGCCTGTGAATCTCAGATCTTGTGAAATAGAGTTGGCGTTCCTCACACCTTGAGAAAAATTTGGTGGCCCTTGGAAAGTTGCAAGGAGCTCAGTGACACAAAAATATGAAGTAACTTTCTGTTACACTTATTTTGTCAAAATGAGTTCCCCATGAGGGGTTGGAGAGACTTGATGGACATGCAGAGAGAGGACTGGGTGGCTTTTCTTAGGTTGAAGCCACCTCATTTTCCTGATTCTCTTGCCACCTTTCCTACAACTGGCTTATTATACATGATATTAAACACATGGACTGTATTCAAACCATGGGATCTGTGTGCACTTCCCAGCTCCCTGGCCTGGCTGTGTATTGGAGCCACAGTTTCTTCTTGCTTGCACTTCTCTGGATTTTCAGTGAACATCAGGAGTCCAAGTTGCATGTAGAGAGCTGTTCTTTAAGCTTGCTATTACACCTTGCTGTATTTAAACCACCTCCCATTTCAAATTAACACTTGTGTCCTATGGTTGTAACTTTTCTTGTAAGAGGAGCCCACCAACTGCTCAATTCCTCACTAGATTTCAACTGATCCTTTACTTTTACCTGCAAATATTTTTGCCATTAAAATCCATAGTTTCTTTGGCCTTGGTGCTGCAGTTCTCAGAGCTCCCTCTTATATTTTCCAGCTATTTCTGGCTGCAGCAAAAGCTGGACCATACAACTTGTTATCCCTGAGTAAGATTCTTTAGTATTTCTTTCAAACTCTTCAGAAAACTTTTTCCGTAGAAAAGTGGGATATATTTCATTCCTTGGGGTCAAATGTTACCGAGAAAATTGTGACAGTCTACTTTGAGAGACTTAAAGAAGTGTCTTGATTATGCCAATGTCATTTCTTACTTCTGGAAAGTCCTGATCTAATAAGGCAACATCTGTTATAATCCTTAGGGAAACCATTAAAAACTGTATGTCAGCTGCATAGCAAGTCTAATTATAACACTGACAAAAACAATTATGACACCCTTTATATAGGGGAAACATCTGTCAAAAAGATAAGATGAAAGGCTGGGAGTTATTTATTTCTTGCTAAATTAACATTCTGGAGCTCAGAGCAAAATTATTAACCTGGCCATATTTTGCTCTATTGAAATGTCTTATTTTTAGAGCAATTCTTCTTGTGTAAGAGTATTTAATTTCCTTAAATAATACATATTGTTAGTATACAAATAGACTATTGCTCCATTAGAAGTGGTACAAGCTTAGTGGGCTGGAGCACATGATGTATGAGGAGGGGCTGGGTTTCATTACTTTGGAGGGGGAAAAAAAACAGGCTAATGGGAAATCTCATTGCTGTTTTCAGCTACTTAATGGGAGGTTAAAGCAAAGAAAGAACCAGCCTCTTCCAGAGGTGCACAGTGGCAGCAGGGAAAATGCCAATTTGATATTTGGAAATGAATGTTCCCAGTGGGAGTGAAAGCTTTGTCCTGCAGAGTCTCTGATCACGAGTGGACAAAGCCCAGCAAAAGGTCAGAATAGAGACCTGCAACTTTCCTTTCCAGCCTGAGTTACTCTATAATTCTGTGAGCCCTTTGCATGGCTCAGTTTCAAAATATAACATCTTTAAGCTAGAGAGTCAAAGAAAAAATTACTTTGGTTTTGGTTCTATTTTAGGCATTGTCCATCCTCCCCACAATTTCTTTAGCTCTTGCCCATGTTTTTATTCCTACATATGTTGGCACAATGTCAGCCAGAGACAAAAGGAGGAGTTTTATATCAACTAAAGAATCATTATGGAATCAGCATCAAATTTTTGAGATTTTGTTGTTGTTGTGACAGATCTACCGGTGCTTTCCTTTTTTGTAGGAGGGAAAACTTGCTGTGGTACTCAAGAGTCAAGTGGTTAGAAAAAGGAAAGAAAGGGGATAAAGAATAAAGCACCAAATGTTGCCAAGCCCCCTTCTCTGTGGTAGTCCAGATAGGTAATTTTCAGCCCTCCTTGCTCATATTTTTTTTTTGTTTTATTGTGGACTCACACTGCAAGTGAGCACTAAGGAGTTATTTCTGCTTTTTTAACTGTCTTTCTCTGCAATAGTATTTCAGAAATAAGCTGACCGATTACCTTCTTGTAGCAAATAAGGTAAAGAAACTTGTTAGATTTTTTTTTAAGCATCTAAGAAGATGGCATTTCGGCCTGAAAGCAATGGATAATTATCCAAGGGGGTCATCTGGCCCCGTATTTCTGATTTGAGCTGAATTGTGGGTCATTGGAGGCAAAGAGCAGCAGCTGATGGTCAGGGCATCCCAGGGAAGGGGGTCTGCACCCTACATTCTTACAGGGGACAACAAAAGGGGGAATAAGATCCTAAAAATGTGGAATTCTCAAGCATGGAGAGGGAATGCGAGGCGGCAGGTATGTGGAAGAGCTGCATTGCAGCCGGCGCTCCGGAGCAGCTATGACTTACTCCTCCAGAATTCCTCTTGCGCCACGGGAGAGGACACACAGGAGTGAAAATCCCTGTCGTGTTGTCAAAGGATGTGTCGCTGCCTCATCTGCATGTTGGCTCAGCTCCTCTGCCTGAGTATGTTTGGGGTGCACGTGTCCCTCCTCCTCCTCCTTTTTCTCCTGGCACGGGGAGGTTTTGGCTGGAGCAGCCGGACCCCCCCCGGGGGTGTGGGGGGCACTCCGAGCTCCTGCACCGCTGATAACTCTCCCACTGCTCCCGCAGCCCCAGCGAAGCCTCCTCCTTCATTTGCATTCAGCAGCGTAAATAAACAGAGTCATCCTGAATTTGAAAGAAAAGGCTGTATATTTGTGCCCCTGAAAGACAATTAACAATGAAGCTCCAGTAGTGACCGGCTGTAAGTTCGCAGCATAAAGGCTCTCAGGAAATAACATCTTTGAGAAATAAAAGCCCAGCTCTCTCTGGCTTGAAATAGCAACTTCAAACAAGACGCTATTATGGGTTGAAACAAAGGATGAAACTCATTGACTCTGCCATTCAAACGCGACTAAAACAAAATATTTATACAGGTTTGGGGAAGAGGGAGGGAGTATCAAACGAATTTTCACTCAAGACTTATATTCTTCATGGTTTAAAATAAAGCACCGCTGATTTTCCCCACCAAAAAGTTCTCTCCGTGGTGTTTGGTGCACAAAGTGTGACCAGGATCATTTCTGTGAGGGCATCTCAGTGAGTCACAAAGTGTAGTGAGTTATTTGTGTGTGTGTCACTATTCTGAGCACATGCAAACCAACAGCAGTAATTACCACTCGAGAAAAAAAAAATACTATGGCAAAGTTTAAGCAATAACAGAAATTGCCACATTTTGCCCATAAAGGGCTGCATTTCATTTTATAAAACTGAAAGGAATCGGGTAAACTCCCAGCTCCATAAAAATTTGAATTCTTTATGCTTCTGGGTTTTTATTAATTAAGTGAAAATATTACAAGCACAGCTCAAATAATGTTGCCAGTGGACTGGAGAGATGCCAAACATATGAATTTAGGATGATGCCTCATATGATTGAAAAACCTAAACCTTTACCTTTCATCCTAAAGCAGAAGATTAGTCATTAAACTAGCTAGTGCTTAAGAGATTGCTCATAACATTTTGTGTGTATTTAATTCATTTCATGCATTCTGAGGCATAAAATAAAAAGCACATGTCAATATTTTAAGGCCAAGTGTATTCAGAAACAACAGAGTTTAGTAATTGCTTTTGGATGACTGGGTTCAAAAAAGTATGTTTGAGCTTCCTTCAGCAACAGAGCTTTTTCTTTTATTCCCTGCATTTCATGTACTGCTGGTTTCATTTAAGAAACACTTTGTTAGTGCACAAGCTTATGATTTTCCTGGTCAACTCACTAATCACTGTGATGTGCCCTTCAGCTCACTAAGGGCAGCAATTAATCCTGCAGGGTATGGTTCCCTTCTTCTCCTCCCCCATCGCCAAAAAATATGTGTTTTTCATCTGCAAAAGTTACATGCTGGCACTTGGTAAGTTGTCAGAGCTATTTAAAAACTTTACCTTAGTCCTAGGTGTGTGGATAATGGTGCTTGCAGCACAGAGAGGGAGAGCCCATGGCTTGGCACTGCTGCTCTTGTACTTCTGTGAGGGAGAATTGGCCGTGGGTGTATTTTTGGAACAATGATTTAAGGTTATTTTTTTCATGCTGCCATAAACTCCTGTGTGTCAGTGCCGGAGCCTTGACATAATACAGTTTGTTCATATTTTATTTTTTCTATTACCTTCTTTATTATTCTCAACCTACTTCATTCTCATTCACCCTGGAGCAGAGGACACTGAGGGTGGAGCTCAGCAGGGGCTGCAGCTCCTCCTGAGGGGCAGCTCCATCTCTGGTCCTTGAGAGCAGGGACAGGACCCAGGGCACAGCTGGAGCTGTGTCAGGGCAGGGGCAGGTGGGATCTCAGCCAAAGGCTCTTCCCCCAGAGGGTGGTGGGCACTGCCCAGGCTGCCCAGGGCAGTGGGCACGGCCCCAAGGCTGCCAGAGCTCCAGGAGACTTCAGATAACAGGGCAGAGACAGGGGGGATTGTTGGGGTGTGCTGGGCCAGGGCTGGCACTGGATGGTCCCTGTAGATGGCTTTCAACTCCAGATGTTCTGTGATTCTAGGATTAATCCCTCACCTCCCAGAGCAAACTCCCGGTTCCCTTTCTCACCTTGTTGACTTGTGTCTGTGTAGGGAGCTGTACAACCCAAGTGCTGAGCGGTGCCAGAACTTTGTGGTCCTGAAAGTGAGCACCGAGTCATATCTAATCACTTGACTCTTTTTGGCAAGTAAGCACTATGATTTCAGCCACGTATCCCTCTTGCTGCATGTTCAGTGCATGTGCACAGCCTTACCAAAAGAGCAGCAGTGAGTCTTACTGTGGTCACTGAATATCTCTGTTTACACAATATTTGGAAATTCATTCAGAGCCTGCCAGGTGCTACATGTTGGGACTTGAAGCAGCTGGGGTATTTTTTTAGCCTGGAGAAAAGAAGGCTCAGGGGAGACATTACTGATCTCTAAAACTACTGAAAGGAGGGTGGAACTAGATAGGAATCAATCTCTGCTCCCAGGGAACAAGGGACAGGACAAGAGGAAATGGCTTCAAGCTGTTCAGAGGGAGGTTCAGGTTGGACATCAGGAGGAATTTCTTCATGGAAAGGGTTGTTAAGCATTGGAAGGGGCTGCTCAGGGAGGTTTGGAGTGCCCACCCCTGGAGGTGTCCAAGGAAGGACTGGACATGGCACTCAGTGCTCTGGGCTGGGTGACAAGATGGGCATTGGGCACAGGGTGGACTTGATGAACCTAGAGATCTTTTCCAACTTAAATGATTCTGTGATTCTATAATTCCAATGGGACGTGCATTTTTCAGTACTAAGAGTGAGGGAGGAGTTGATGGCTTCTTTCCTGACCTGAGGAAAAATTCAGGAGAGCACTGTAGTCAGGATCATTCACCTCACTCTGTTTTGATGATCTCAGCCTGAAGTGCTGGGAGGAAAAAAATCACCTATTTAAGTGACCTTGAGTAAACAGTATATATGAAAGACCTGTATCCCATTTTATTCACCTGCTCTTCATCTGGAAGACTGTTCAGGCCTTTCTATCAAGGATTTCCACCCTAATCCCACAGAAGTAGGAAAAGGAAAGGCAATTCCAGCTTTAGCTGCAAGTGGATGCCTACCTGATTGTGTCCACTGGTGCATACATTGGTAGACTTGGAAAACTGCCTGTCTTTAATTCAGACACCTTCTCTGAGAGGAATTAGTCAAATTGGCTGTCTTTTTGCTTTTACTTCCCCAGGGGCATGATGTCAAATTAGTCATTTTTACAAGAGAGGGAAGCTTTACAACAGCCACAACATACGTTCTCTGGAACACCGACAAGATAAATTCACTTCATACAAACACAAGCAGCAGTTGCTGTATCTGCCCTGGTTGCTTTTCTTCCTTTTTTCTTTTTTAACAATGAAGCAGGTGCAATGCCTGTATCTGTTATCAGTATCTAATGTGGTTTAAGCAAACAATGATTTGCTCATGTTGTCTAGGTGTTACATATACTCTATTAGTCACCCCGTCTGGTGCTTATCAGAATGCAAGAAAACAACACTGGAGATGAGTCATTAAGATTCATTAAAGAATATCCTTGTCATAACAGCAAAGGAGGGAGAAATATGGAAGGGCTGGGAGGGGCTATGTTTAATAATTGTGGAGAACACAGGACATATGCTGTGCACCAGGGATCTTGGAGACAATACTGTTTCATTATCAGCTGAGCAAAAAGTGAGCTCAGTTGTGCTGATCAACTCCAGGGAGAAAACTCTGCATTTGGAGTTGGAAATAATTAGCTTGGGGGGGGCACCTGAGTTACAGGGTGATGTCCCACACCGGTGTCAAACTGGGGCCAACCTGTAAGTCCTGCTTCACTCCACATGCAGCTTTGTTAGTGGCAGAAACCCAGGGGCACTGTGGTCCCCTTGCCTTGCTGCTGATCCCAGCAAAACAGACATTCCTGCAGACTGTGCCATGGCCACTGGTGTGGCTGCATGTCCCTGTCCTGTGTGACACAGTCTGGCTCGGCATGAAAGCCCAGATGCTGCAAACACGCTGCAGGCACTTTAAAGACACACAGGACTGGAACTGTCACCTCTGTGATGACACTGGCCAGCAAACACTCTGAGGGGGCCAGGCTGTGCCAGGCTGGCATAAAACCAGGGGAAATAATTTTCTTAGCTCATGAGAATCTGTGGAGCTTAGGCATTACTTTTCCCCTCCATCTCAGGAACAACAAAATCAGTTTTAAAAGTATTTTTTAAATTTTATTTTGGAAAAAATACCCTATATAAAAACAAAGCCATGATTGATCAGCCTTTGTATTAATTTTGCTTCTGGTTTTTTTTTTTCAACTTTTTAAAAACATGATTTTACTTTAAATCACTTCCTTTTCTAACAGTGGGTTTTGGTGGAGCTTTGGACACATCAAGCACAGGCTTCATCTTGTGAGGGAGCACTGTAAGCAGCTCCTCTCCATACCAATCTCCATGCAGCTTTTTCCCCAGCAGCACAGATGCCCCTCTGAGGGCCAGATATGCTTTTCTCCTCAGACAGATGAGTGTTCCCATAGCTGAGGAGCTGGTCCTGCTGACAGCATGGAGAGTTCTGGGGTCACTGCTCACTCTCAGGTGTGAAGTGGATGCACTCTGGCCTAGGGCAGATAAGAAACCACAGGACTTTATTGCTCTTGTGCCTTTTCCCAGCATCAGTGATATTTTAATTAGGGGTGAAATAAATTGCCTACACTATTTCTTTCTTTCCTATAGTGCAATCTCTCTCCTTTATCTCAGTGCTAATTATTTTTCTTAGCATGGCTGATTCACAGAGAAAGCTGATGCTTACCCAAAGGCCTGTAAATGAGAATATATATTCTACTACAACCTTTATGTAACCATTCATTTTCTTTTTATCTATGTCATCCAGTGACTGCTGCTCACATCACAGCTGGGGCTCTGCCCACATAAGGAATTGGACTTTGGAAGCAACACACTCTCAGGTCCTGCTCAGGAGAGCTCTGCTGCTTCCCATTGGATTTCTTTAAGCAGAAACTGTATTGCTCTTACAGTTCCTGAGTAAATGCAGGAGAACCTGTTGTTGTGTGGATCACTTATCTCAGGGGAACACACACTTTGGCCACCAGGAAAAAACGGAACAGATTGTGGAAAATAGGGACTTTGATCCCACCTTCTTTAAATCCCTTCTGTGCTTTCACAGAAACCTGGCATTTCTGGGAACCCACACCCAGTGCGTGCCAGGGTTTAAGGTCAGGAACCAGCTTTAAATACCATTTCCCTGCACTTGGCCCCTCTGTCCCTTCCCAGTGCTTCTGGAGTTTGTAGCCTTCCTTCAGGCTGGTTCAGATTTTGCTGCAGCTCCTGAACACCAAACACATCTGGGGCAGTGTTGGGAATCTGAGAATCACAGAATCATTTAGGTTGGAAAAGACCTCCAGGATCACTGAGTCCACCCTGTGCCCAATGCCCACCTTGTCCCACAGCCCAGAGCACTGACTGCCATGGCCAGTCCTTCCTTGGGCACCTCCAGGGCTGGGCACTCCAAATCTCCCTGGGCAGCCCCTTTCAATGCCTGGCCACCCTTTCCATGAAGAATTTCCTCCTGATGTCCAACCTGGTCCTTCCCTGGCACAGCTTGAGGCTATTTCCTCTTCTTCTGTTGCTTGTTGCTCAGAAGAAGAGACAGAGCCCCACCTGGCTCCCCCCTCCTGGCAGGGAGTTGCAGAGAGTGAGGAGGTCCCCCCTGAGTCTCCTTTTCTCCAGGCTGAGCCCCCCCAGCTCCCTCAGCTGCTCCTGTTGCTCCAGACCCTTTCCAGCTCCGTTCCCTGTCCTGGACATGCTCCAGCCCCTCAGTGTCTCTCTTCAAGAGAGGGGCTCAGAACTGGACACAGCCCTCAAGGTGCAGCCCCAGCAGTGCCAGAACAGGGGGAGAAATGATCAGATGATGCTTCCCAAAAGAGAATTGTTGGACTCTCAGCCACAAGGGCCAGAATTTATGCAGGAGCAGTCTCCTCCTATTAAAAAAAAAAATAAAATTGAAGATTGCTTAAAAAATGTTCCATAAATCCTTAATTAATGCATTGGCTTCCCACATCAGGTGTTTTGGCATTAAAAGCTTCCCCCTCGCTTTCTTTAGGTCTCTGCATCCTGTGTCGTTACACGCTCCAGTGGAGAGTTTAGTTACTGAGAAAGGTTTCAAACGAGCTCACTCCACTCCTTTTGCTGTTTTCAACGATATTGAAAGCACTTAAAGAAACTCAGTTTTCTAGGATATTCCCTACTCCTACCCCTGCATTGATACCCTCCTCTTCCCTTGAAAGGAGCACATCCCTAAAGAAAAAGTTTGTTTACCAAGTAATTGTTACACGGGCTGACAATTTCTCTGCAAGGATGTGTTTTAGCTTGGATTTAGCTTAAGGAAATGAGAGTCACAAAGTCACTCAGCCTTTTTTCCCCTCTGGCTTCCTGTTTCCCCCAAACAACTTTTGAGCCATTTGGTCAATTTTAACCCAAGCTGGGAAGGATCTTGTGATCTGAGGCAAATAAAGTTCTTGAGTGTTGTAGAAATTAGAGGCAGCAGAGTAGATAAAAGACACCAGAACTTGTGTTCCCACAGAGATAAAGGCAAGAAGTGTGGGCTCAACTGTATTTTCTTTTTTCCAGAGAATCACACAAGAAATAAATGGTATTCACAAGAACCTTTGATCAGAGCTCACATCTCTTGGTAGCCTTGAGATAAGAATTTGTATGTTGCTAGAGATGAGATAAGTCACTCTAAGGCTCAGGCCATGGGACACCAGCATCATTTATTCTCCTGCTCACAGAACCACTTGCTGCTTTGGTAAAGAGTAATATTTACTTGTACTCACTGGTTTCTCACCAATCCTTAGGCTCTGTCTTAGCCAGCTTTTGTGGGGATATTTGGTGAGGTGTGAGAGGAGACCTGTGTTGCTCTTTCAGTGTTGCTTGAAGAGCAGAATTGCCAGGATCAGCCTTAAACCAGAGTGGTGGGGCTGGATGACTCCCAGGCTTCACCAGGAGATGCCAAATGGACCCACTCCTGCCCAAATGAGATCAATAATGACTGAAAGTCATGATTGTCTGAAGGCTGTTCCTATTTTATTAATCTATGAGTTGGCAGTTTCATTTGGGAACCTATCTGGCAAATGGCCACTGCTATTGATACTTAAGTTTGCCAAATCTTACCAGGAACAAAAGAACAGGAATGGAAAATGGGCACTTATCCATCCCTAGAGAGTGAATCAGATATCTTATTTTATTTCAGGAAGATCATTAATGACTCCTTTCACTTTGGTTTTTTTTTTTTTTTTTTTTTTTGATGTGCCCAGTCTATAAGGAACCTGGGGATTTCAGGCTCCTAGTGGTGCCTTCCCAGTGGGAAGAGTTTCTTCCATGCTCTTCTTCTTGCTGTCATAGTCTTCTGGATTTCAGTTTCCAGTGTTTCAGGATGGATGGTAAATCCTAAATGAAGTGGTGTGATAGGAGACATGTTCATTTTTCTGATATTTGGGGTACTAATCATGCAAGTGATGATCTTAAACGTGTGCTTAGCAATGTTGAACATGGGACCTGCCCAGATTTTGTCTCTGGGTTTCAAAAAAATAAATATTTCCCAGTTATCTTTTTGACATCTTTTGTAAACAGTAAATCCAAGAATAAACGTTGTAAAGCTCTTAACCCTAATCTTCCCTATGAGCTGCAAAGGTCAAATTACCAATTATGCTCTCTGTTTGTTTTCATCCTTAGGGTCTCAATTTTCATGCTTGCTTTTGCTCCAGGGGACTCTGTGAGGCTCTTGAGTCAGGTTTTATACAAGGAAAGCAATCCATTCCTTTTCCAATGACCTGCCATGTAGTTTAAAGAGTGCAAGAAGAGCTTGTACTTTGTAACACATAAATGGCGGGTTTTGAGCCAAGGTTTACAGAAGAAATGAAGTAATTTGTACAGAATCCCAACCTGCTCTTTATTATTTAAACATGTTTTCCATGTTTTCCAGGAGGAACCCAGTGGATAACCAGCTGCTTTGCATTTTTTGGGTGGAAGAAGCAGCAAAGTCATTCTGGAGGGCGATGGGGGCTGCGGGAGCAGGTGAGGAGGCACAAAAGCAGGAATGTAGGAAGGACAAAGTCTCGTGAGTCACAGCCCTGGGGAGGGCTGGAAGTCTGTGGTTCATGTGATGTAAAGCCTTGGGGGAAAAGGTGCTGAAGTGACAAACCACGAGGATGACTTCAGCAGCAGCAGCATTTTCAGCACAGCTGGTGTGGGGAGGGGTTGAAGATGGAAGAGACAGAGAGAAGGCTGGAACAGTTCAGAGGGAAGAGGAATGTCCATTTGGAGAGTTCCACCTCCTGTTCTTTCTCTGGGGGATGCTGGTTTAAAGGCCAGCAGTAGTTTCATGAAGTCTGTTTTCCTGCATGTCTCCCTGCTGGATTCCTGATTAATTCAAGCTTCCCAAGGTTTCTGTTTCACTGAGGACTCTGACAAGATCCCTGTCCTCTACTCAGTTGCTCCTTTTCAATAGAGGAGGAACATAATACATTTGTGACCTCCTGTCGACTGCCAAAGGGGGCTGCAGTTGGCCAGGGGGTCAAAATTTATTAAAGGAAAACAGTCAATCACCTCAAATATACCACAATCACTTATTTCCTAATAAAAATGTGATAAAAACAGCAAAATATCTGAATTAACTCAACAGCTTTTAGATATCAGTCCAACATACCTTAATGAATTACATATTGTATGTGTCACTTAAAAATATGGAATATTTAATTTTATGGGGGGTTTTTTAGCTAAAAACATGCCAGAAATGGCTTTTGGTGAATTAAAAAAATTTTAAAAATAGCTTTGAGAATTAATATATCATGTTGTTGGCCAATGTTTTGGTTCTATTATTGGGACAACACACTGTTTCCATCTCAGGAATTGCTTTTCCAGGGGATGGTGATAGCTCTGCAGAGCAGGTGGTTGAATAGACAGTTTGAATATTTGATAGCACACATTGAGGTGTTTGGATGAACTGGTCATTTCAAAACAAAATCAATAGGCATGCATCTCTAGGGAATAGTAAACAAAGTTGGAGTCATTCCTAATTATTGGGATACAGCTCTGTCATCAGCTCCTTCTCTAGATACTATTATTTATAGAAATAATTACTATGCAGCATTTGAATTTGGGATGCACACGGTTCTTTAATTGGGGGCTGAACTTGTGTTTGGCGATCTGGATTCCTACCCTTACTCATCTGTCTATCATTTATAAAGATTATATATCTGAAACGTGACCTGTGCATAATTATAATTCATTAAGTCGCCAGCAGTATGCTGAAAAACTTGCTTTTAAATCAGGGGGTGAATAATTAAAGCAATTAGCAGAACTGACTATTTGCAATATGGCTTCTTGAAAATGTGGAATAATTGCTAATCTTCTAGGCAGAGATGGACAGAACATCAGCCTGGTATTTAATTTGGTAAATATGAATTAGGTGAGGTGGTGCAAGTAAAAAATTCTTTTTTTCTTGTGTTCAAATTTCCAGGGGTCATGTGAGCTGGTGAACTACACAAAGCCCAATGGATTATTTCAGGGCATGGTAAATTCAGGGTGTCCACATGAATCTTTGAGCTATTAAAACATTCTCCTCTCCCAGCTTTCATAATTTTTATTTATAATCCTTAATTTGTGTGGTTGGGATGGTGCCACTTGGGGAGTAACAGTCCTTTTTCCACATCGTGGGGATGCAGCTCATCAGCCTGTCCCGCTCTGTGCCTCCCTGAGTGAGTTCCCTGTTGATTATTTATCTCAGGAAGGCGGGAGGGCATCCAACACCCACACTTGGCCAACTCAACCCTCCGTCACCGCACGGCCGGAGCGAGCGCGCCACGCGTGGGAGAAACCAAGAGGAGGAGTTTCAGCGTGGAGGAACCAGATCCAGCCTTCCCAGCTTGGGATGGGGCTGGCAAGGGCTTGCTCAGCCCCAGCCCAGCCTGGTGGAATTCTGCTTCCAGGCAGATGGCCTAGATAGGGATGTGTACCTGGAAGAGCTGGGCGCTCGCAGCTCCACCTGGGGAAAGGCGGGTGGGTGACTCAGAGCAGCGTCGGAATGGGGAGGTGTCCAAGGAAGGCAGCCCGGAGGGGCAGAGCCTGCCCCCAGCCTGGCAGGGCAGCGGGTGGGTGTCTTACTCAACGCTGTCATCAGGTGGTGATGGATGATCCATCCTATCGGCGTCTTTCCCAATTCGGTTGCTGAAAAAAAATGTGTCATGATACCAACGAGTATCAATGGGGCGCCCTGCAGAGAAAGGGCTGGGGAATTCCAAGGGCTGTGCTGGCACCAGCCCCTCCTCTCACAGTCCCAGCCCAGGGATGGAGGGGGCCCCCATGGGCTGGGGCTTTGGGGGTGGGCTGCAGGTCCTCATGGAGGATGGGCAGCTGTGGCACATCTGCCCCATCTCAGGCTGCCTTTGGTGCTTCCAGCTCCTCATCTCTGTCTGTAGCTGAGCCAACAGGCTGTAATTTGGATTAATGAATTTGTGTCTGTGTTGTCAGGCACAGAGAGTGGCATGTGTGACATCCACACTGCGTGGCAGGTGAGCTCTCTGTACAGCAATATTGGTTTTACACACATTTTGTTGTCTTTTTAAAGACCTGTTGTGGGGACCCTTATACAAGATAAGCCAGTTCAACTATTTAGTTGAAACGTCAATTAAATAATTTATTGCAAGAGCTTAATTTTTGTGCTTATATTCCAAGAAAGTTAAGAGAATATCACCAAATTTTGCTCTTAGGAACACACATGCATTTTCCAGAACTTGGATAATTGATCTCTATGTTTTAACTATGTGTCACAAATAATTCTTTAAGCAACCTGATAACACTCATTTGCTACACTGTGTTTGGTTTTTTTTGTCCTCAAATCCTATTTGAATGAAGCACTCCAAGACTGTGACTTGCATGGAATTTTTCCATGCTCGATGTTGGGCATATGAACAAGGCAGAATTGGTGGGACCTTGCTGGGACACTGAACCCACCTCTCTGCTCCAGGGCTCTGCCAACACAGACTTTGTGCCTTTAAAGCAAACAGAGTGATTTAATGTCCTGTATGTGACAGGGACAGCTCCTAACAAGTCTGGGGATATTTTTAGAAGTTGATAAAATGACACTTCATAGAACACCAATCAGGCAGCTGAAAAGAGGAAATAAGAGTGGAGAGATTTTGGGAAAACATTACTGTATTTTTAATTATCAGTCCTTTTGATGTTGTCAGCCCGTACCTTAAGCAATGGGAATAATTGTTTAACTTCCTTCCTATTTAATGTGGTCATTTGATGGCTTAGAGGCACAGCTTTTGCTCCATTTACAGTTGTGGCCAGCCCATGGGGAGGGTGTTTTGGGCAGTGTGTGGGAGCATCCCTGATGGAATGGGCAGCAGGATGACTCCCTTCTCCCTGCCTGCCCTGGGCAGCTCCCCTCCATCCCTTCCTCCTGCTGGCCCTGCTCCCTATGGAGTGGCCACCCAGTTCCCCTCCTGAGTGCTCACAGGGGGCTCATGGCAGGTTCTCATCACTCCAGACCCACCTTTGCCGAGATTCCCACAGAAGTTGGGCTGTGGGAAGGCAGGGAGAGGGGAGAGCCTCTCACCACCTTTCCACAACTCCCTGACAGGAGAGGGGAGCCAGGGGAGGTCAGGCTCTGCTCCCAGGGAACAGGAACAGGAGAGGAAATGGCCTCAGGCTGTGCCAGGGGACATTCAGGTTGGACATCAGGAGGAATTTCTTCCTGGAAAAGGTTGTTAAACATTGGAAGGGGCTGCCCAGGGAGGTTTGGAGTCCCCACCCTTGGTGGTGTCCAAGGAACGACTGGACATGGCACTCAATGCTCTGGGCTGCGTGACAAGATGGGAAGGGGGCACAGGTTTGACTCAATGTTCTTGGAGATCTTTTCCAACCTCAGTGATTCTGGAATTATTTGATTTCTCTTTCACAGGTCCTTATGCCTCCAAACCTCATCTCTGCACTTTTGCACAGCGTTTCTTCCAAAGTGCTGCCTTCTTGTGCCTCTCTGCTGCTCTCCTGGTGTTTTTATGAAGAAGTTGGTACTCATTAGTAATAATTACTGCAGCAAAGACCCACTTCATGGAGTTGGACTCAACTTTCTCCATCATTAGAGGCAGGACCTGGGAACAAGAATGGTGCTGCAGGGCAGCAATGGCCACACTCACTGGTTCGGCAGAGGACTGTGCCCCTGTCTGGGCTGTAAGACACACTGTTTTTCACAGGAAATGTGTGTTCACTTCATGGAATCCACTGAAATTTCAGCTTGCTGGGGCTGAAATATTCCCATATATGGTATTGACACACAAAACCCCGTGTGCTGAGCTGGAGAGGGAGGCTGAGCCTTCTGATCCTCTCTGGGCTCCAAAGGGAGTGGGAGGTTCTCTTTGGGAAGGGGCAGAAGTTTGCAGGTGCATCCCAGAGGTTGAAGGCTGAGCTGGGACAGGGATATCTTTCTCAAAATGAAAGAAAAGGAGGAAGCAAGTCAGATTTTGTGGAAGTAAATAATTTCATTGCAAATGGGAATGAGATCTCTGGGGGTGCTAAAATCTGTGGAAAGGCACAGTCTAAACTTAAAGCAAGATTTCATCATGTTCTACGCTGTATACTCATATTCTCACTGAATTTGACCAGTCCACACCAGTTGAAGGTCTGGCCCTGTGGATGGAGCCTAAATTTATGGTTCTATTTTTCACTTCCAGTTTAATAGAACTGGTGGCCTGGGGAAGGACATGCTCAGCTCTTCAGACAAAAGTATCTTAAATCAGTGTTAGCTCAGACTTAGAATCATAGAATTGATTGGGTTGGAAAAGACGTCCAAGATCATCAAGTCCAACCCTTGGGCCAACCCCAGTCCCTTTACCAGATCATGGCACTCAGTGCCACAGCCAAGCTCAGGTTAAAAACTTCCAGGGATGGGGAATCCATCCCCTCTCTGGGCAGGCCATTCCAGTGCCTGAGCACTCTCTCTGTGAAGAACTTCTTCCTGATATCCAACCTAAACCTCCCCTGGCAGAGCTTAAGCCCACACCCTCTTGTCCTACTGTTGGTTGCCTGAGAG
>JAWWEV010000001.1:116831840-116856366 GCA_035583235.1 Hafferia zeledoni
TTCTCTGGCCCCGCTCCAGCCCCTCAAGATCTTTCCTCAACTCAGGGGCCCAGAACTGAACACAACACTCAAGGTGTGGCCTCCCCAAGGCAGAGTACAGGGGAAGAATCACTTATTTCATATCACTTCCACTCACAAAGAAAGGAAAGAGTTAATACTCTTTCAGCTGAAACTTTTGCTTCTTTATGAGCTCAGCTTCCTGAGAAAATCAGCAAAAACATGGTGGTGTCCCCTGTTCAGTGTGACAGTTTGCAGGTCAGCACAGGGAGATTCCCACTGGTCAGGGTCCTCAGGATGGGGGTTTCTCCATCACAGTGTGGAAAGGAGCTTGGTTGAATCCAGCAGTTTGGTTTTCCTTACCACTGACTTCAGAAAGGAGGTTCTGGCTCTGTGGAATGTTCAGTCAAGGGGATTTACACTCATCCCCAGAGCTCCAGGGAGCCTCTGTAGAAAGGCTAATGCTGAAAGGATCATATTCTTCTGTATGCAGCTCCCTCAGAGAGGGAATTCGACTCCTGGAAGCAATCTGGGGATCAGTGGCCTGCAGGAGAGCTCTGAGAAGTTGCCTGGATACAGCTTCCCTCATCCACACATCCCATCCTGAGAAAACAGAGATATTCTTGGATTACAGAACCAATGGCCATGTGTGCAAAGATCCCCTGTATGCAGAAGAAGTTCCTGAGGATAAAGTGGCCAGTTTTATAGACCCTTCATGTTCTTCAAGAAGTATAAAGGGGCTACAGAGGGGACAGAAGATGGATTCTTTGTCTTAATTTGAAGGAATCATCCTTAAACTAGGACAGACCCAGCACCCACTGCAGCAGAGCAGCTGCCTCAGTGCCCCTCCACCCGGGGACAGTGTAGACTGGGAATGATTCGTGATGGAGAAGGCTGTTTTGAGAGAGACTTTCCCATTTCTTGTGGCTTTCCCTTTTCCCAGTGAAGGACATCTGCCACAGGAAAACAGTAACCCCTGGAGAATTCCTCCTCATGCCAATAAACTCCAGCCTGAGCACTGACATCTCTGTATTTGTAATAATTCTTAGCATATCTCTTCTTTGGGATACATCCAAAACTGCACTGGACCCAAATGCTGTTATTTTACTGCCGGCTGATGCAGCTCATCACACTTTTTTGTTATGTTCCACTTGTTCTGATCAGTGAGACCGTTTTTATTTTTTGTTATGATAGCTGGTGAATATCGTGTTGGAGGGGGGAAATAAAAGTTGAAGTGGGAATTTTCTAATCAAAGTCAACTGTTCTTTGTTGTTTGTGATCTGGAAGAAGACAACACAGATGGATGAGTCAGTGTAAGTAGTGTCTGATGCTCTTGAAAGACTCCTTATATAAACATCTGAGTGATCTGATGAGACTTTCTATGTGTACTGATGATAAATGAATTGTTTTAATATTAATGAAGAGTCTGAGAAATCTTTGGAGACCCTCTTTTAGTGCTACAGTACAAGTGCAATACATCTTTCAGAGCTTCCATATGAGTCGAGGCAGAGATTTTAGTATGGTTGGTTATTTTTTTTTCCTTTTTCTAAATTGGAAACAATTTTAAAGCTCTGTGCAAGTGCTCATTCATGCTTAGCTATGTGTAACTGGATTTAGAACAGCAATCCTGGCAATGGCTTTTCTTTCCCTCTAAAATACATATTTTCCATGAAGTAGTGTCATTAATGAGTGTTGCTATTTGTAAGGAAGCCTTTTTTTTTTTTTTCTTTTCCAGCTTGCCAGTGAATCACTGCAGGCTGTGACCTTATCTGATCTCATAGGCTCAACAGGGCTGAGACTAATCAATAATTGGTGAGGTTTCATCACAGAGGCCGTGGGTGCTGCCGGAAGCTGTTTGGTGATTAAGTAGTTGACACTCTTTCTCTCAACCATTAATGAAACTCTGTCCCATTGAAGCCCTGGTAGGACCCTTTTGGATGGGATGGAAAACAGCCCTTCACTGCTCAACCCTCACCACTATTTCATGGTGGTTTTTGATGTGGGATGGCGAGAGTGGGACTATTCATCCAGGCAGTCCTGGCCAAGTTCCAGTTTTAATAATTGTTTTCTGCTTAGTTTCCTTCGGTTTCAATTTAGACTTCTTTGTTCCCTAACCCAAGGTGTTAAAACTGCTTGGGATGATTGCTGGGAATGCTGCCTGGCAGAGGGTGGGTGCGATTCTGCTGCCTCTAAACTTTATCAAGTATTTTGTCAGCTTCTCTGTGAACCACTGATAACGTCCTGTGGAAACATCTGGACAAGCGGGAGCTTTTCAGCTTCCTGGCCTGGAAAGGCTTTGGCCATTGAGGTGCACAGATGTAGTTTGAGCTGCATTTGATGTTTAGATCATAGACAAAACTCAGTGCTTTATTTGTCCTGTGACAACCTCTGGGAATTATTAGTGTTGGCGTTAAAGTGCTCTGTCAAACATAGAAGGGATGTCTGAATGCCTTTCTTGTTTGTTTGTTTTCGAAATGTGTAAAGACAGCCTGGAAAGCTCCCGGTGTTTGTTGTTGGTGGCATTCCCTGAATGCCTCCAACTCCCTGCTCCTGCTGGAGAAACAAAGGAGGCTGAGCTGGTCTCCTGCCCCACCTCCCACTTCTGCTTCAGTGCTGCCCCTCCAGGGACAGAGAGAGCATCCAGGACATTGAGCTGACAGAGAACTGAGGGTTGGAAGGGGAAAAAGACTTGATATTCCAGGTATTTCTGGGAATCCCATGCTCAGTTCCCAGTCAGGAATATCTGCTGCTGAAATGAACACCAGGTTTTGGACATATCAATGTTCCCTCTGCCCTCAGGTAAACCAGCCAGGTTAAAAAATATCATTCAGGTGATTTCTGCTCATCACAGTTCCTACTCCTCATTTCCCAATTCAGCTGCTGGTTTTGCCTGAGCTACTCCTTTGCAGAAAGAAAATCAAAGGATTAGGAGGAGAGAATGGCTTTCTTGAGCTGGAGCTACTCAGACAAAGCCAGACAAAACCAGAACAAAATAGACTTATCAGAATGAGATTGCTTTAAGCTGATGTGAGAGGTTCTAATTTCTGTGGGGAAAACAAGAATCCTAAACCCCTGGCTGAAATCTGGGCTGTGGTTACACGCCTTCTTCTGGCTGCAGCTCTGCCAAATGGAGCTTATCACTGCTTTCCCCATCCAAAATTATCCCCAGTTGCATCTCCTGGTGGACCTGTTTCTTGGGCAGGGGTGGGGATGGGAGGACTAAAACCTGTTTTAGTCAAAATGAGCAAGTCACCTTGCACAACACAGAGAAGGGCTTTGCTAACTGGATTCATGAAGTCCTCAAGGAAGGTCTGCCTGGCTCTCCAGGAGCTTCAACATGTTTCATTCTGAGTTCAGTGACCTGACACTTCTGTGTCTTACCTTTCCTTGCAGATAAAATCTGAAAGGCAGATTGAATCTGTGTCAGGGTTAGGTGGGATCTCAGGAAAAGTTCTTCCTCTAGAGGGCGGTGGGCACTGAACAGGCTCCCCAGAGGGCAGTGGGCACAGTCCTGAGGCTGCCAAAGCTCCAGGAGCATTTGGACAACACTCTCAGGCACATAGTGGGAATTTGGAGTATCCTGTGCAGGACCAGGAGTTGGATTTTGATGATTATTGTGGGTCTCTTCCAACTCAAGGTATTTCATGACTCCTTTGCATGCTCTGTCCAGCCCTTTGCTGGCTGTGCTGGGTGGATTTCCATCCTGAGCATCCCTGTGTCTCAGCCTCCCAAACACCTCCCCACAGGGTCATCCTGTTGGGCCTGTTGGGCACACGTTGTTTTTGTGGGGTATTGTCACCTGGAGAGTCCCAACGGAAACTTTTGTTCCCTGTGTCCTGTGTAAACATCTGAGGACAAACAGACCCTGCCCAGAAAAGCTGTAAATAATGAATGCAGAGAAAGGTTCATGGCTTGTGTTGTGTCTAGATGGGAAACTGAGGCTGAGCAACTCTCTGCCTGAAGGAGCTGAGGGATGAGCCTGGATCTCCTTGCAGCGCCCCTACAGGAGCTCTCCATCAAAGCTACCCAAGGTTTGTAAAGGATCATCTCCCTGAACTGGACCCCGGTGCTCAGGACCAGTTATTTCCTGGTCCAAAATCCTCTGTAGTTTGAAGTCACAGCTTTATTTTTAGATCAACACTACCTCAGCCATAATTACTCTTGTACCAATCAGGTATGTGGTAATGCTCAGGGCCTCTGACTAGTCTTGAAGTGTAAGAATTAATTTGCAGGGTTAGAAAAGGTGGAATGGCAGGTGTTTCACAGGAGCATGTCATTGAGGTTTCACCTGCCCCAGAAAGTCACTAAAAGGTGATGTCCCAAGAGAAGAGAACAGCCAGAGTGGGCACTTAAGGGTGGTTCAGGGTCCTTCTGTGCCCTCTTGTTTCAGAAAACTGACCATATCTGAACCCTACGCCATGACAGGCAGCCCATTTTTAATTCTGTTTTATTGGAGAGTCAGAAGCACTTGTGGGATTGGTGTGGGAGTACAAAATTGTTTTCTGATGAGGAACTGAGTCCAAGCCTGTTGGCGTCTCATGTAGTGGCTGTTTATGTGTAAACTTGAAACCAAACCAAGCAAAGGGAGTGAAACCATCCAAGGCCCAAAATGTCATCTGGCAGTGAGGAGCTCTGCAAATACCAGATTAGGAGAGCCCAGGACCAGCTGGCTGCTGTTGCTGCTGAAGGGAGTGCTCACCAGACATTCCAGAGCTGGCCATAAAGCTTTCCTAAGCTCACTTGCTTAAGCCCCTGTGCTCACTGCTACTCATTCTAGGGTCACTAGCAAGCATGAGGGGTGCTTCTGTTTAGCTGGGGGAAAGAAGGCAGGCAAAACAGCACAAAGTCAATAGTTTTAGTGTCCTTTCTCCTGTGGGCCACAGCAGAGACCTGGGTTCAGCTCCATCTGGAGTCAGCTGTAAGGGTTTGGGTTTTCAGCAGGACTAGGGTGAAACCAAAGTGTAAATGCAAGTCACCAAGGCTGTATGAAAGGCTGGTGCATTGTCCCTGAGGCAGCAGTTGTGGTGGTTTTGGAGGTTCTTGCCTCTTCCAGGCATTTTGCTCCTACCCTTCTGACAGAGGTTCCTGCTCCCAAAATGTTGCCAGCAGACGGGAATGTGGGATGATGCTCTGCCTCAAGGCCTTCACATAACCCTTTTTTCCTGGGAAACGAGCCCAACTGGAGTTGCAGACTGTGAACCACAGCAGGCAAGCTACTGACACACACACAGAGCTCCTGGCACCTCCACTGCAGGGTGCCCATCTCCAGCAGAAGGGTGAGCCAGCCAGATGGGGTGATAAGAAACCCACAGCAGCAAGGTGTGCCTGCCATCACTCATTTTCCCCTCTGCTGAAAGCAGTTGTGCCCATTGCACATGTCCATACTCACTTGAAAATGAGACCTGAAACACAATGCATGGAGCTTATTGCTCAGGAAGTGTTTCTTTTTATACATTCAAACCCAGGAGGAGGCTTTGCTGCTGTTGCTGCAGCAATATCCTGACACTCAGCTCACTGTGCTGATGGGCAAAGGAAGTTTCGTTCTGAATACAGCAAATCTCACCCCAGAAACTTAACCCTTTGAGGCCTGGGAGTAACCAACACGTCTGAAATGATCTCAGCTGCCACAGGGAAGGGGGAGTTTTAAAAGCAGCTCTTGAAAGATCATCATTAAACAGAGTCTTACGCAACTTTGGACTTGGAGGGATCAGTGTTTGCATATTGTGGTTTCAGTGGCCTTGATGGAGCTGTTTCCCAGTAGAAGTAAAATCAGAAGTGGAACTTGCTGTTGCAAGCAAATGTGTCTTCAGGCAGATTGGTGATGTCATGGCTCCTGTGTACTGTAGCTCTGCCCACCTTAATGTCTTTTTTTATCCCTTGGTGCTGAAGTACCTCAGGGTTTCTTCAGATAAAGAACTCCCAGCTCTTGGCATCTTGCCCCATGACATTTACCTGGAGCTCTTGCAACCTTCTGTGACATTAGTTTTACTCTTGAGTGTGTAATTGATCTTATCCAGTCTTAAATATATTCATGATATCATTCATTCTGGTTCTTTTTCTGACACGTACCCATCTCATGAGGTCTATGCAATATATGTCTCCACATATTTTCTTTAGCAATATGGGTCATCACTAGGGGTTATTATAATTTTTTGAATCCTCACAAAATGTGAAGATCAGAACAACTCAAGGCAAAGAAGGAAAAAAGAAAATATGAGGAAAAATATTAAGGAGGAACTGCAGGCTGTGTTGTCATTGTGAACTTAGCAGACTGAGTAGGTTTTCATGCATTTCTTTTCTTCTAGTGATGCTGTTACCAGATGGCTGATTTACAAGTCAAAAACTGAAAGCATCCAGTAGTTCAGCCTTACTTCAAGAAGCCTTCATGGATCATGCTAATGTGGCCCATGTAAATTCACTCCAGAGGAGAGACTGTGGGATGGAGAGACCAGGAGATCTCTCTTGGTGCTCATGTAATGACTCTACTGTGGGTCCACCCCAGAGGCAGAGATTCCTGCATAAAATGGAAAACCTGAATTCCCATGAAGTGGGTGGAATGTATAGCAGAGTACCTATAGAAAAACACAAACCACATTGCTCATGGTTTGGGGTGGGTGCATTTGTAGGAAGAAGAGATTTTCCTCCACTCCAGGAGTTTGAGAAATGGTTTCATCTTTCTTATAGTCAGGCATGTTCAGTAAATAGCATAAACATCACAACTAAAGTGATACCTCATCAAGTACTGTGAAAAGGATGAGGACATTTAGATGACACATAAATATACTGAGTTTTCAGCCACGGTATACAGTGAACTGCTTTCAATGGAAAATCAAGGCTTTCAAAGCAATTCATTTAGCATTTCCATTTTAACACTTCCTCAAAATCAATTGCAGCAGAGAACATAAAGCTCACTGTGCTCCTTCAAACTGAGACACAAAATAGTCAAGGACTTCTGCTATGAAGCAACAAAATCCCTGCAGGACAGAGATGCAACCTCTTTGTCCTGGGGCTGGTGACATGGCTAAAGGGCTTTTCCAGTTTGCTGTCAAAGAAAGGGGACATCTCCATTGCTGATTTAAATGCTGTGTAATTATATAAAGTTTCATTTGGGTTGATGTTTTCCCCTCCCAAGTTATCTTAGTGTGGATAAAAGCAGCCCCTCCACAAAATAAACTGTGGGCAGTTGAGTGCACGCTGGTCCTGGGCTCAAGCTCGTGTTGTGCTAAGGTTGATGAGGGGTTTATCCTGGACATCTCTGCAGGAATTTGAGCCAGATTTTTACAGGAGTATTATCTCAGCACACAGAGTAGCTGGGAGAGGCCATTAATCAGAGAATCTCAGAATTATCTGGGTTGGAAGGGACTTTAAAGATCATCCAGTGCCACCCCCTGCTCTGGGCAGGGACACCTCCCACCAGCCCAGGTTGCTCCAAGCCCTGTCCAGCCTGGCTTTGGACACTTCCAGGGATGAGGCAGCCACAACAATTTAGCTAAGAGTGGTTTAGAAGGTATCAAATGCAAGTGAAGGTCTTCATATCTAAGTGGTCCTCAACCAAAAGGCACCACTCGGGCTCTGTGTTCTGCAGAAAGGACAATCCCTGGGTGTTTCTTTCTGAACAACTTATTTTTGTTTCATTTATTAATGGTTTCACTGGAATTCCCTTTATAATCAGATTTTAGGGGAATAATAGTACTGAGAAAAAGCCAAAATAAGCAGCCTCCCATCCTGTCCTTCACAAATAAAAATAAAGTCCACCAATAACAGTTTGTTCTTTGGTAAGGGGCTAATGGGATACAGAACTTGGCATGCTGGAACAGCAACTGGAATGAAGATATTATCATAAAAATCACTAAGTCTTGACTTCATTAAAACCTATTTAATGGGATCAACATTTTTTTCCTGGCCAAAATTTCTGAAGTTATGTAATAAACTCTGTGAGCCTTATCCTCCAGGGTTATTTCCACACTCTATTAACAGGCTATAGCAGGTTTTTCAAATATGCAGCATGGTATGGTGTGTACCTGGGAACAAGGAACAGAAAGTTCTTTTAGAGATTGTATGTACATATGTCTGTAGGCTGCATGAGCTTGCCTAAACAATTCACACCATTATCAAGAGGATCTTGGCAAAAACAAGAGAAAAAGAGATGCAGGGAGTTACATAACAAGCACATATCTCTTTCCTTTTTAAGCAATGGCTGCTTCCACTTAACAAGTGATATTTGAAGCATTCCATAAAAACTGCTAACCAAATTAATTCCCATGGCCTCTTCGGGCATGGACTTGATTATGTGTAGGATGGTGAAATGTTGGCTTCAGTTGTCTAATCTTCTGGGTAATTCCAGATATTTGCATTCCTGGAGATTTCAAAATGTAATATTTTTAAATATTTAGTTGTAAAAGGCAGATACAGAAAGCACTAAGTTAGGAAGAAAAGTGGAAGGATGAATAGTATTCTTTTTTCTCAATCTGAGACAGGTCTGACTGTAATTTTGGGGAGCAATCCACCTGGAAATCCCCCCAAACACCCACTGATCATGCACATATCCTGTATTTCTGGATGTATGTGGACATTTCAGAATATTGGAGCTGCTCAGATGATCAGTCCTATCCACAGGGTGTGGGAGTGGAGCTGGGGGTGCTAGGATTCCAGCCTGGTCATCTTCCCCACAAGAGCTGTCCTCACTTTAGGAAGATTTAGCCACTTATTTCTTTACTCTCAGAAGCAGCAAACCCAAGAATCCTTGGTAAAATTATCTAAATGGAAAGAAATTGCCTGAATGCTTAGAGGAATTTTTCACTGAGGGGACTGATGGGTGTTTATGACCCAAATTCCTGGGTGAATGAAGGTTTTGACCTGAGCATTCAATGCCTTGTAGAAGACAAGCCCCACTGCAAGAAGCCAAAAAGCAGCGAGTTGTCTGTCCCATCCCCAGGCAGGGGACACCCAGAGCAGGGTGCAAGAAGGGGACAAGCACATCCTCGTGTTTCCTGCAGTGCATCCTCCCCTCTCCTGGCAGTCACTGCACGGGGACTTCCTGGCCCAGAGGTCGTATTTGTGGCTCTGTGTTTAACAGCTCACGGTGGACTTTTCTTCCATGAGTTGGACTAAACTCTGCAGTTATATTTTTGGCTTCTGCAACATCCGATGGTAATAAATCCCAGAATGGAGCTGTGTGCTTTGGGAAAGTGTGTGTGTGTGTTTGTGTGTGTGTTTTATACTTCTTTCCTCTGCTCCCCACATCTTGCAGTGTGAGAAACAGAGAAGGAACATCCCATGTTTGCCTCCTCCCCATCACTCAGATGGTCATGCTCTCCCACTCCAGCTACTCGTGTCACCTCTTGTGCAAGCCAAGGTCTTCCCATCTCCTGATAGATATTTTTTACCCACTTTGCATACAATCTGAACTTTTCTAGTTGTCCTCTTACAAAATCAAGGATGTGGGTTCATTTATGTTGATGTGCCCTATTTTTTCTGTTACCTTCTGGGGTGTTTTGTTCGATCAATGCCATTTTTTTGCCACGGATAATGTAAATTCTCTCTGCTCCTTTAAGCATCATCTCAGAATAACAGCTTTGAGAAATGCAAGGCAGGCATGAAGGGAGTCTGTCTCTTATGTGCTGACTTAGCTCCTCTGCTAGCCAAGAAAGCTCTGGAAGCAAAGTGCTTTGTCCAGAGGGGAAGAAGTGTCTTCTACCCCCTTCCCACAGTTCAGAAAGAGCTTTTGTCCAGTTATGAGTAAAGTCACTGACATAATCTGTGGTCAGAAAGCTAGGCTGGCATGCTTTTGGGTGACTGGAAGTTGAACAAAGAGAAAAAAAATATTAAGATTTCCCAGCTGACCCCAAAATAAAACCCTCTGGTTAGGTTGGCACTTGCTGCATGGCTATTGTGTAATTTGGTTTTGTACTGACTCTTTAAACTGAGATTATCTTTGTTTAACTGTCTTTCAGTTTTATATGGATTTTCTAGTGGAAGATGCATCAGTGTCACAGCTCTCATGTCTGGAAAAAAGAATCATAGAATCCCAGAATGCTTTGGGTTGGAAGGGACAGGGACAGGGACAGGGACACCTTCCATTGACCATGTTGCTCCAAGCCCTGTCCAACCTGTCCTTGGACACTTCCAGGGATGAGGCAGCCACAGCTTCTCTGGGCAATCTGTGCCAGGGCCTGCCCACCCTCACAGGGAAGAATTTCTTCTGTACATCTAACCTAAATTTCCCTTCTTTCAGTTTGAAGCCCTTTCCCCTTCTCCTGCCACTCCAGTTCTCCCTCTCCAGCTTCCCTGTAGCCCCTTCAGATACTGGAAGGTGCTGTGAGGTCTCCACACAACCTTCTCCTCTCCAGGCTGAACAGGCCCAACATTCTCAGTCTGCCTTCATAGGGCAGGTGCTCCAGTCCCCTTATCAACTTTGTGGCCTCCTCTGGACTTGCTCCAACAGTTCCATGTCCTCCTTATGCTGGGGGCACCAGACCTGTACACACTATTCCAGGTGGAGTCCCAAAAGCGAAATGTCTCATGTCCCCAAATGCCTTTCCCAGCTCTCCATGGAGGCCTTTCCTGCTTCCTTCTTCCTGCCACTGCTCTCTGCTCTGTCTGTAGTTTAAAGGAGCACCTTGCTCTTTGGAGAGTGGTTTTCCAATCTTAGGACATTGGGCCTGTGTGGGAGAGGATGCCAGGGGCAGCTCAATAGGACAGAATTCCATGGGTTGTAGGTGTTTCCCAGCTTGGACAGATCTCCCTGAGGGTCCCCTGGGGTTTTGTTGTCTTGGCAATAGGACTTGAAACCCCATGGAGGTACCAGCCAAATACAATTTGTTCTCCTGCCTTGGTACACGTGTACCCTCTTGCTGTGAAACCAGAAAGATCTGATGCTCTAGGGATGGGGAACTCCATCCAGCCCAGACCTGCAGACATCAGCAGCTTCAAAAATAGAGGAAAGTCTGACAGGCAGAATGGTTCTGCATGTGAGCAATGGCTCTCTGGAGGAACTTCCAGGTGGACAAAGATCTGTGCTGGCTTTGCTAGCAGGTTTTATTAAAAAAAAAAGTTACTTTTTCTTCATGCCTGACAGTCTTGAAGAACTTTCCAGAATGCACATTGTAAACCACAACCTTAATCTGCGTGCCAGCATCTTCATGAGCTTCTGACATGTCTAGAAGCAATCCATGGGTCACTGAGTGTGTCTGTGTGGGATGGGCTGGATGAGCTGTAAAGATTACACAACTTTTCTCCTGGAGTCTCCTCAGAAGTGATAGGATCCAGGAATTGCCTCCTGCTCATAAGCTGCCCATACCAGCACCTCAGCAAGCCAGCCTAAAAGTCCACCACTCTGTGCATTTCTTGGTCTGTTAAGTGAAGACTCAGGTCACAAATGAAAGAAAAAAACTTTATGTCAGAAGGCTGAGAGAGCAATTTCTCTGAGTGTTTCAGAGGTTTGTGTGAGACTCTTCCTAGGCTATAAATTTACCTGTTACTTGGGAATATTTGCTTTGGAAAAAGCCTTCAGAGCATGTTTTACACTGTGCAGTTGGACATTTCAGCACACCAATGACATGATTGTGTGTGCAGTATATTAGAATCATAGAATCATAGAATCATTAACCCATTCTCTGTTAGCTGAAGCCATTCCCCCTTGCCCTGTGATTCCAGGCCCTTGGAAATAGTCTCTCTCCATCTTTCTTTTCAGCTCCCTTCAGTACTGCAAGGCCAGTATTATGTCTTCTCTTCTCCAGGCTGAACAATCCCAATTTTCTTGGTTTTTCCTCATAGCAGTGCTGCCTCCATCCCTCTAAACATCTTGGTATCCTTCCTCTGGATTCATTCCAGCAGGTCAATATTCTTCCTGTGCTGAGGACCAACAACAAAGATTGACAACAAAGCCTCATTTTTGCTACTGGTGTGCAAGGCTGTGAGAGCACCAGAGCAGAGATTTTCGGAGCCTCCTCAGATTGCATCTGAATTCTGCTGGGGTAGAAGGGAGAAAAACTGTCCTCAGTGTGTGCAGCAGAACATGTAATTGGTCCCCAGATTCTCTGTTTCATGAGTGTGGGTTGCTTGTGCCAACCCTCTGTGCCCCTGCATGGAGCACAAATAGTCCCTTACTCCCCAACTTCCACTATCCCCACACCACAGGGACCTCCAGTGGAACACAATGCCCTGCTCCTCTCGCTGGCATTTCGACTGGAGGAATTCCCCATGGATTCCTATGCCAGGCAGTATTTCTGGGGATGCCAGCAGAGCTCCCAGCACTCCCAGGACACCCCCCTGCCTGACCATCCCCATGACTCTGCCTTGCAGGGTCTGTGCCCTGCAGCGCTGAGAACCCCTAGGAGCCTGTGAGGAGAAAGTCCCACTGCCTGGGAGATGCCTGACCATGTGTGAGCTTATCAAAGTGCTTTTTCAACTTCTGGAGAGAAAGTGGCCCATTGTCTGATGCATTTTGGAGTGGTGGGATATTTATTCCTCCTGCTGTGTTCAGGAGCATCACCTACTCTCCTGTGTTAACCTCCACAAGAATCTTTGCTGTCATTCTTCTTTCCTCCTATCCTCCCTCTTTCCCTCCCCCATCCCCAAACTCCCTTATTTGCAATTATAGTCTGTTGTAGTGAGGAGCAATGGCTTTTTAATTTTCCACCCCAAATGGAAGTGTGCAATTATTATGCAAAGCAGCTTTCTTTTAATTCCCCAAAATTTCCGGTGTATGCTGCAATCAGTCATTTTCTACTGTACTTTTTACTGTCTGAAATTGTAAGCCTAGACCATTAGAAAACCATAATAAATAATTCAGTGATTTCCTTTCAGCTTCATATTCTCCTTTGCTGAATATGTTTGGAGGTGTAAATATCTCTCTGGAGGGGGATAATTTTAAGTTTAGTTTTCTAATTTGATTAAGGAAGCGGCGCCTGCCTGTTTCCTCCACAGGCAGGAGTATGAGCACACCAGGGAGATGTTTAGATATCTGTGTAGGTGTGTTTAATATGTTCCTCCTAATTGTATTTCCTTTTCACTAAATAAGAAAAGTTGTAATGCAATGGGATTAATCTTCCCATGTCCCTCTGCCTCTTTTTTTGCCTGGTTTTAATTGTCGTGCTCCTCACAGACAGAATCATTTAGGTTGGAAAAGACCTCAAAAATCATTGAGTCCAACCTTTGACCAACCCTCACCTTGTCCCCCAGCCCAGAGCACTGAGTGCCACATCCAGTTGTTCCTTGGACACCTCCAGGGATTGGGACTCCACCACCTCCATGGGCAGCCCCTTCTGATGTTTAACAACCTTTTCCATGAAGAAATTCTTTCTGATATCCAACCTGAGCCTCCCCTAGAACAAAATGTGTACAGGCTGTTCTCTCCATCTCCTGAGTAAAGGAGGGACCATCTTGCATGAACAGGTTTAAAGAACAAGACTTTAAAGGCTCCAGTTTCCATCTGGAGTTGGGGCTAACAATGCTCTGTGACAGGAGAACACATTTCACTCAGCACCTCTTGGGAAATATTTCAACATGTTTTGTAGAGGTGAATGTGATAATTCATTAGAACAAATGGCCATGTACTACATTAGGAAAGAGAGCAAACAGTGCAGAGCTGCACAGAAGTGCAGGTGGCCTTAAAATTGTGATTTTTTGGGCTTATGAAAGTTAAGCGTTCTTTCACTTGTTTTCAAAACCCCTGAGATGATTTTGCTTCTTCTTTTCAAGCTATTCCTTAAAACCAGGAGAGCTCTAATTGTGGCCTTCCAGAACCTGAAGGAGCTACAAGAAAGATGGAGAGAGACCATTTCCAAGGGTCTGCAGTGACAGAACAAGGGGGAATGGCTTTGAACTGTCAGAGAGCAGGGTTAGGTGGGATATTGGGAGTAAATCCTTCCCTGTGAGAGTGGGCAGGCCCTGGCACAGGTTGGGCAGAGAAGCCGTGGCTGTCCCATCCCTGGAAGTGTCCAAGGCCAGGTTGGACAGGGCTTGGAGCAACCTAGGCTGGTGGGAGGTGTCCCTGCCCATGGCAGGGGGTGGCACTGGATAATCTTTAAGGTCTCTTCCAAACCAAACCATTCTATGATTCTATGAAACTGTAAAGAAACCCTAAATTAGACCATATTGAACAATGACCCAGGACTACTGCAGGTAGAATAGTTTTTTCTTACTCATAACCAGACTATCCAAGGACCTGAGTCCTTAGAGGAGGTTTAGACCCTGGGACTCCCCTTTACAGACTGTGCTTTTTCTGGCCTCCCCACAGACTGTAGTTTGTTGTTTCCAGCCCTTTTACTTCTTTAGCATTATTTAAAAATAAATCCTTCTGAGTACCTTTGGTGAGGAACCTGGGCCCACTTGAGGTGTGCTCTGAGCATCCTTGGTGGGAGGGACACTCCAGGGATTTAGCTCAGTGTCTGGACACCACTGGAGTTTAAGAGGAAATTAAAGACACCAGAGTGGGCCAGGGGGGACCTAGAAATTTCCAACCAATTTGAGGGACAGGCATCCAATCTGAGGGAAGGGAGGGTGTAGATTATTGGGCCATAAGCTCTAGGTGGGCTCAAACTCTTTGTGACACCAGCCCTTTGTCAAGGAATGGGTCACCCTACATCTTCAGGCAGGTTCTGTGTTCTGAGGAAGGGAACTTCCTTCAAGGTCTCACTTACCATCTTCCCTTTCACAAACCTTTACCTTTCTTGGTTCTGCACCAGACCAAAACCAGACATGCAAAAACACCACTAAAAAAACGCAACTGGAACATTCTTGGCATGACTTGGCATGTGGGAGCAGAGAGATGGGGACCTTGATAGGCTTCCAGACGAGTTCTGCAGACTCAAGAAGGGCAAGAGTTGGATAAACATCTGAACTTTCATATGTTTATCTGAACTGAACTCGAACTCAGAGCTGCTTCAGTTTGCCTGTCAGTGGCTAGTAATTACTAGAAAGCTTGTTAAAATTGGAAAGTAATCTTAATAATGAATTAATTCCCCAAAAGACATAAACAAATCCCCTTTTTTATTTTGTGCTGGCCCAGGACTTTGGAGCAGACATTTCTCTCACAGATAGTCTACAAAACCCTCTGAAGGAAAAGAAGTGTTAGGTTGTCCTCTGCTTTAAAAGATGTTGGGAAGCTGTGCAGCTAAAAAAAAAGGGGTATTTGATAAACAGAGAGGTGGCAGATCTGATTGTAGTTCTTTGTCAGTCACCAGCATTACTGTGGAGTTCCCCGTTGTGATGTTAAGCCAGTGTTAGATCACTGTGCCAGACACTTCTTAAGGTGGAGTTGTGTTATCAAAAGCAGGGCAGTCAGTGGAGGCTCATTACCATGAAAAATGTGGTTAGGATCCTGTCTAGGAATGATAGGGTCGGCTTTCTGAGTGAAAATTTATTTAATGAAATAAATAAAGCCTTTTTGGTTGTGTAGGCTCAGGAGTCATTCCCTACCTCTGCAGTGACGTTAAAGTTTAACGTGATAACAGCGTGGCGAGCAGAGAGAACAGTTTCCACCCACATGGATAAATATTGATCTCGGTGATAAAGGAGAACAAACATTCTGATGAAGTGGTGGGGAAGAAACCGAAGCTGATATGGGAGGGTTATTTTTACTGCGCAGTAAAAGAAAGTTAGTCTTTTAACTGAGAACAGGGAAGGGCAAGGGGATGGCTCATCAAAATGTTGTTTACAGGACAATAAATTCTCTGCCTTCAAGCTGTAAGATTTCCCCTTTGGCTGTGCACACAAACAAAGAGATGATCGGGGTGAAGTTCTGGTCATGGTGGGAGAAGTGGCAGCTTTGCTGCTGACTGGAGCAGGGGCAGGTATTTATAGCAGGAGTGCTGTGAAGTGGCTCTGGTGCCTTGTGGAGGTCTTGTGTGAGCAAATTGCTTCTTTAAGTCCTTCCTTGGCCAATATGTGTGTGTAACTAAGCATGCACTTCTCTGCTCCACTGAGCCTGGCTCTGAGACTGATGACTAGTCTGACATTTTAGGAAAGCTTGAATTTCTAAGGTACAACAGGCCTTTTCAAAATTATTTTTATTTTATTTTAACTGATCTTGCCTGTTTGGACATCTGTTTCCTCACCCAGCTTTCTGCTGGGCCTCCTTTGCTTTGAGGGGCTTCACATGAGAGAGCTTGGCCAGGGCTGGGCAGCAATGCTGGCAGCAGGGAGGGTGACATGACCTACATGATGGAGTCGTGTCCCCTTGTCACATGGCATGAGGAGACAACACTAATCTCTGGGTGGTGAAGGCAAATTAAAGTCTTAATTTACAAGAGCATGGAGTGACAGGACAAGGGGTAATGGGTGTAAACTGAGAGTAGGATTGGATTGGATGTTAGAAAAAAGTTATTTACTGTCAGGGTGGGCAGGCCCTGGCACAGGTTGCCCAGAGAAGCTGTGGCTGCCCCATCCCTGGGATTGTCCAAGGCCAGGTTGGACAGGGCTTGGGACAACCTGGTCTAGTGGAAGGTGTCCCTGCCCATGGCAGGGAGGTGGAACTGGGTGATCTTTAAGGTTCCTTCTTACCCAAACCATTCCATGATTCGATGATTTAGAGCCCCAAAAGTCCTTCCAGATGTGTCTGTGGGTTGGACTACTGAGCCAAGTGTGATTTGTACTCTCAAAAATACTTAAAGCACCAACCACACCTTCTGTACTGGGGCACACGGATGCCTGGACACACACACAGGTGAGATGGACAGGAGGAGGAAGGGATTACTCTTGCCATAAGTAGGTGTCCTCCACATCTGTGTCAGAGTTAGTCATGTGGGCTCCACCTGCAGCCAGTGGGAAGGTTCAGACACCTGCAGGACGTGATTCACCTCCTTCAGCTGCACGTATGGATCAGGTCAGAGGAACTGCCTCCCTCTCGCTGCTCTCCCCTGGCTGTGAGAGCATCTCTCTGTGCAGGAATCTTACCTGCTGGCATGGAGAGGCAGGTCACAAGAAATCCCTGCCTTTGTTTTAGGATCCAGCCATTTAGGGAATGTACAACACACTCATAGGTCCAAACAAACAAAGCTCTGATGGGATATTTTCAAAGTGGAAATTCTCTGATCTTCTCATCTCTTGCCATGCAATTTTGTAACCACAACCATCGCTTTTCCTGATCATTCTCTCTCATCAAATCTGGCTTTGTCCTGCTCGGTGCAGTGTGTGTACCAGTGACCAGACATTAGATATCATGTCCACATCTTTTTTTGGCTCAGGTCCCCAAAGAGGTGGTTACATGGTCCCACTCCCATAGAGTTTTAAACCTCATAAACCTTAATACATTTTCCTTTAATGTGCAGATGTTAATGCTGTTTCCTCTGCCTCCTGGCTTACCATCACCCTCAGCTTAGGAAGAACCTAGGAAAGATAATCCTTTTGGAATAGCTTTGAGCTGTTTCCAGCAGCTCCCTACAACTCTTTTCCTCAGCAGGAATGAGTCTGTGGGAGAGGTAAGAAAACTCCAACTCCTCTGACCTTTGCCTGTTGACTTGTGCCTCCTCTACATGATGCAGAGAGGTTTTCCAATTCAGTCCAGCTACCAAGAGCTTTCTGACAGTCAATAAATCACATCACAGCCTCTTATCTTGATTGGAGCTTCTGCTGGCTCCTGGCAGATACTGACTGCAAAGATTCAATGTTACTATTGCATTAAAAGAGGGTTTAATCACTGCCATAGCTAACTCTGGGGCACTTCTGTGCCTTAGAAATGGGTTTGTGTGAGGATAACAATACATGTGCATTCCAGATGAATATTTCCTTCCTGAAGGTGATGAATTGAAGAGGGAAATGGTGGTTTGGAATCATTAGGTCTCTGTATAGCAAATAAGCCAAGCAGTATTTGGCTTTGATGGGATTACCTGAAAGAGTTTATGTGTGATGGAAGGTGTGGCTCCTGCCTCAGGAAGTTTTGAAGTGAAGATTTATTTTTTCATAACTGTTCAAAAGTCAGACAGAAAGGTACAGAATAAAATAATCACTTCTCCTTCCAGTCCTGACTCTGTCTAGTTGAGTCTCATTCTTTCTTAATATTTTAGGTTTTTATCCCTGGAGGGAGGGTCCCTTTGAAGAACAGGAAGAATTTGTCATCATTGCATTCAACTTCCCAAAAGAAAACACCTTTGAATTTTACTCTGTCTCCCTCTATCTAGATTGCCTCCAGTTTTTCCCAGGCTTTCCTTGGATGTCCTCAGCTGTCAGTGTGACATGGCAACCTTCCCTCACACTCCAGGACCAGTGTGAGCCCTTAGTGACATCTCTCATGGTGGGATGAGTTTCATAGAATCAATAGAATGATTTGGGTTGGAAGGGACCTCAAAGATCATCCAGTTCCAACTCCCTGCCACGGGCAGGGACACCTTCAACTAGCCCAGGTTGTTTCCCATCCAACCTGGCCTTGGACACTTCCAGGGATGGGTCATCCACAGGTTTTCTGGGCAACCTGTGCCAGTTCTTCCAGGTTTGCCTCTTCCAGAGAGACATCCCGGCCATCAGGGCACTTTGGGAATGTCTCACCTATGTCCCTGCTGTCAGCAGGAGCATCAGAGTCAAGATGCAGGTAGGAGGATGATTATAAAATCCAGGCTTGCTGACCAGCCCTCCTGGGAGATTAGTGACCTGTGTCTGGAATGAAGAGGGGGGATCCCATGTCATTAAAGAGCTTTTGGGCCTTGGGAGCTGAGGTGGTCTGTGAGGGCAGGAGGCAGGTCTGCTGGGCCCCAGGCTGTGCAGACCCCTCCGTGCTCTGGGGGGTTCACCTTTGGTTGGTTCTTCAACTGTGAAAAGCAGAGACCCTCAAGCAGCCACCAGATTGAGCTCAAGCTCATCCATTCACGCTGGGATTGCACCCTCTGTGTCTGCCTGTCACTTCTTGAGCATTCATTTGGCAGGAGGCTGCCTATCCACCAAGAAATTTGCTATCTTCCCTGTTTTCCAGGACCCCATACAGCTTTCCCACACACCAACTTTTTAATTAAAGCTCTGTCATTTTTTCTTCCAGACATCTTGAAGAAACTACATTGTCTTGGCCTCCTTTACAGCTCCAGCACTGAGCCAGAAAGCAGCTCCTCAGGGCAGTCTCTGCTCCCTCACCACAACCACCTACTTGTTCCCTTGGGGTTTCAGAGAAGGCTTTATCTTTCCATTTTTGCTCCTAATTTATCTGTGCTGAGATCCTGCCTGGGTTTGGCAGATTTTCCTGTAACAAAGCAGCCAGCTCACCCAAGGCTGTGTCAGAGCCTGGCTTGTTCTTGTCAGCAGCTTTTATCTCCCCTCTGCAGTCACTGCTGTACCACCACTTTGGATTTCTGCTTTAGTTATTCCTGCTGCTTTGAGCTGAGGTTGCTTTCTCCATTAGAAGAAAGATGATTTAGTTCTGCTGAAGCCTGGCAATGATAGTACATAATAGCAGCATGTATTTTTAATCTAGATTCAGTTTCTATGTTTTACAGCACCAGGGAGAGTTTGTTTTTGTGTCTGAGGTGCCACTAAAAGATGTGTATGATTTCCTGAGTGCTGATGATTGCAGTGAATTATCCCAGCTCTGTTTTAGAGCTGTGGCTTGGGGAGTTTTAGTATTTTAGTATTTATGTACCAAGCTAGCAAAAAAAACCAGTCTGCTTTTCCAATTCACAAAAAACTCATTCTGAAGTTAGGTTTGCATCTAGAATCAATTCTTCTCCCCCTCTGACATCTCTGATAGATTAGTGAATTACATACTATTTGCATTGGTCTTGCCCCTGGTGCAGCTGGACAAGGATGTCACTTGGGAAAAGCTGCTCAGCTTCAGGGAGTCATCAACCACCAAAGAATCCTTATTCCCAGTAGCCATGGAGCCCCATCATTCCCAGCCACAAGGAGGACAGCCCAGGGATCATGATGCTGATGAAAAACCTTTGAACCAGAGGCTGAATGAACAGTGTTCCATGTTGAGCCCACCAGCTTTTTTTCTGAGGGTTCCTTTACAGTGCAGTCCTTCTTTGGAACATTAAGGGTGAATTTGGCCCTGCTTGGTGATGCAATTCAGGGCTAACACTGCACTCCAGACAGATGTGCTGAAATAAAGCCTGAAGAAATTTATATCTTGAGCTCCTCATGTCCTGAGCTTCTGAACCCCCCAGATGGTCTGATTTTGAGGCAGTTTATTGCTGGGTGTGTCCCCCTGCACTGGCATGAAGCACCAGGGGGTTGGGGGCTGTCCTCAGGCATTTTCTGAGGCTTGACAGACACTCTGTTTCACAAGTTGGCCTGTGGAGTTGGTCCATTACAACAGTTTTCTTGGTGATAGTTGAGTCTCACGCACCCACTTTGGCTCCAGGCAGGGTGACCATGCTCTCAGCATTCCCAGCATCTCCCCAGGGCAATCTGTACAAGGAGCTGCTCCCTGCCTGGCAGACTGACTGCTGGAGAAGGACCCCTCTGTACAAGTTTGATGCTTGTCAGGATCATGTATCACCCAGCAGATGATCAGACAATTTTCTTTATCTACCCTGGGCCAAGCTGTGCCTGGCAAAAAGGAGCTTGGCCTGACCAGAGCTGAAAATTGAAGTCAGAGCAAACAGCACTGAGGCATTTTAAGAAAAAAATCTGTTGAGTTTATTATTTCATTTTATATCACAGTATGCAGGTTATCCTGAACTGTGAGTTGTGGTAAGAGGAGAAAGATAATGACCAAATCTGGGAAGAGAAATTACTTTTTTGTATTACTGGTAAGCCAAAATTAGCAAGTGAAGTGGACCAAAAAGAGTGTTCTGATGCTCTTCGTGGCAGCACTTACAAAACAGCCTCTCAGGGTGAGCCCAGTGATGTCACCCAGGGGCAGATCCTGCTCACAGCAGAGGTGGTTCTGCTCCTGACAGCAGTGAGGACGTGGAGCCCTCAGAAAAGCCCTCAGAAGAGCAGATTGGGCTGACAGAGCAAACCATGGTTCAGTCCTGCCACTGAGTGATCCTCATTGCCAATGGAACTCATCATTCCTGGCAGTGTCCAAAAAACCTGTGGATATGGGACTTGAGGACATGGTTTGCTGGTGAACATGATGATGGTGCCGTGTTGATGGTTGGACTTGATCTTACAGGTCCTTTCCAAACTTAGCAATTCTGTGACTCTGTGACTCTGATTCTACGAAATGGGTCAGAGTCCTGTGTGATTCTTCCTTGTGGGCTTCCTTCTTCATCATATCATTGCTGGGAAAGAGAAAAGATCTGGCAGAGAAGTTGAAGGGCTGGAGAAAATCAGTCACAGCTTGGGCTGGATGATCTTGGAGGTCTTTTCCAACCTAAATTATTCTGTGACTCCATGAAATGAGTTTGGCACCAGGAAGCTGCTTAGAGTGTGTATTGAATCTGAGTTGTTCTGGGTGTTGCATTCTTGCACAATTTGCTCCACAGGGGTCCAGGTGTGTCAGTTCATCACCACTTTGTCCCCAGTGTGGTGACCAAGGGTCTCCTGGGAGGTGGCTCCAGGGTTGCTGATGGATGTTCTTGACTCAGCAAGCAGAGCTGTACAACAGAGGGAAGTGTAACCTCTTTTCCTACTGCTCTGGCAGCCTGATAAAATCCCATTGAATTTATTTTCCATAAATTGAGCAGGGATAAACTACTGAACAAGAGGAACCGACGGCAGTGACTAACATGTCCAAGTGTGCAGAATTGAGCTCATGTCTCCATAAGGATATATATTGTGCGTGTGTGTCCTTCTTTTACTCGGAAATCACAAGTAAAAATATTTTTTTTTTTTCTGAGAAAAGCAAGAAGCAAATCATGATCACATTTCCTCATTTTTGGTTTCCACAAGGAAGCATTTAGTCAGTCTGATTATTCACTCTGAGACATATCCTTCGCTTTCTTTGCATTCTAGGAAGGAAAATTTAGCAAATAAATAAATAAAGTGTGGTGTATGTATATATATAGACACACACACATATATTTATATATATGTATTTAAATTTGTGGTCTGACACCTCTTCCCTCGTCTTGGTTCACAGCATTTTTATTTCAGTAAGGGAATGGAATACAGAAATAATTTAACCTCTTATAAATCTAAGTTAAGGTGTCTCCCCATGACTCTTTGGGCCAGCATTAAAAAGAAAAGTAAAGTCATCTTCTGAAGGTTGCTTTTCTAGTTTTTCTCATTTGTAATGGTGATTTTGGTAGGGAAAAAAAGGGAACTTTATATAATTGAGGACAATTATGTATTTGTATACAAATACATAAATATTTTTATATTATCCTGATATGATTATCTGATGTTGGTCTCATTGAAACCTCATGTCTTGAAGCCTCCTGTGTAACCTCAAACATGCTGTTGCTGCTACCAAACTTCAGGAGTGTTTGGCAACACCATTTTTAGTTTTTCAACATGAAAAAGACCATGGAAATTTTTACTCTATGTTTTTTCATGTTAAATACAAAAAAAAAAAAAAGGGAAATAATTTATTGGCTTTTAATCTGGACTGTTTTTGCAATCAGAATGATCTCTCTTTACTGCAGCTTTGGATTTTACTGCTTCTTATTCTGAGGAGTTATTGCTCAAAACAGGGTTTTGCTTGAAAATTATGATTTTTCCAAGGTAGTTGAAGAAGAAGAAAAGCCAATTGCAGCTGCTGTGAGTAGATAAGGACTTGGGCCTCAAACACTTTTCCACACAAGTAACTTGATGTATCTAAGTAGCCACATGAAATGCTTTCATGAAGTTATTTATATGAAAAAGTGTTTGCAGGATCATTGTTCTAGTTGTGACTTTCCCCCTCTCTAAATCAGCAATGGGGCAGGATTCAGTTGGTAAATGCTTTGAAATCAGTTAATTTTGTCTATGAATGTGTCATTTATTGATGTCAGGGAAGAATCTGACATGAGATTCTTGGACAGGAATACTGGCCAACAAAATGAGTATTTTCCACCTCCACAAGAAAGAATGATAAAGTAGAACATTCTGGAGATTAACCTGGGAAAGCAAGAAACAGTTCTTAAAAAGGGAATAATCTCACAAAAGTGATGCAGGAAGGAAAGCAAAGAAGCCTCTAGAGGAACAGCAGAAAATGCAATTTAAGTAGGAGAAAAATGTTCAGCAAGTCTGTTGTTAGCCAGGGAACTTGGTTAGTGTGATTCCAGAGGGCTGCATGTTCCCTTTTCCCGCCTCCAACAGGCAAAGCATCCACTGTGCCTCCAGACCATCTTCTGGGTGATTCTCCTGCTGTGAACCACGAATGGTCCTGCCCGTGCCCATGGATTCACATTCCTGTGACAAAGGCAGGCCCTGTATATTGTGATGTGACCTTCAAGGGGAAATCCTGGCCACACAAGAGTGGCAGAAGTTCCCCTGCCACCAGAAGACCCAGGTTTTCCTCCTGGATTGTGCACCTTCCTGACCTTTCTGCTTCGGTGCAGTTTGGAGTTCAGCGCCCTGGACTTTCAGTGGGACGTGCTTTGATAGCCACGTGCTGGTGTTGGTGGTGAGGTGAGTGAGCTCATCTGGCAGCCCACTGGGATCCCTCCCTGCTATTTGAGGTTTTGGGTTTTGTTTTGAAAGCTTTGTTTAAAATAAAAAAATGCCATGAGACACTTTTACTCCCTTTCTTTCCACTGTGCTGCTCATTAAACTGGTGGTTTGGGCTCACTAACACAGGCAGTTCGTGCATGTTTAGCCATCTGTGAACGTTCTTCATCAATTAAAAGATGCAGCGCTGTAAAATGATATTGCAGTTGTTACCCCGGTTTATTTTATCCTATTTATTTATTTATTTATTTATTTTCTCTTTTAGAATGCCCTCATGATAGCAAGTGCTTATAGTGCCACCGTCTGGTGGAGACAGCTGCTGTCTCCAGATTTTATCTTTAAATTAACATCCTGCTGTAAGAAAATCCAAGCCAGTCTTGTGAGATTCTTAACACCCCTTTCTCTTGGTTGTAGTTACTGAGAAGAGTAATTTGAGGACAGCAGTTAAAACGACTGGCACTCCAGATGGATTTATATCACTGTCATGTGGTATGAATAACTTAATTTATCTGCTTTGGAAACTGTGAATATTAATTTATGTTAATATTTTTAAAGCCATAATTTCAATTAGAGTTTTCAGGTTTTACATTGATCTGTGTTTTTATGTTTATTTAATATCTTGGGGTATGGCTTAAGGGTGCTTATTGTGGTGCTGGGCTGATGGTGGAACTGGATGAGCATGAAGGTCTCTTCCAACCTTGATGATTTTGTGATTCTGTAAGATAAAATTCTTCTATATATATTTAACCATTCCAAAAAGGGTCTATTTTATTCTATGCTTCACTAATTTGGTCAGACAGGGCAATTAAATTACTTACTGCAGCTGATTTTTCCTTTTTGAGTTTTGCTTTTCCACTGTCTGATCCTGCATCCATAAAATCCACATTAGCAATGATTGTGGCATCAAGGCTGCAAAATAAGAAAGTGATGTTTGTGACACCTTCATCCCTTCAGTCAGATGGGCCTGACTGAGCAGGGAAGCCCCTGCAAGAATCATAGAATTGATTGGGTTGGAAAAGACCTCCAAGATCATCAAGTCCAACCCTTGGGCCAACTCCAGTCCCTT
>JAWWEV010000001.1:116861675-116883604 GCA_035583235.1 Hafferia zeledoni
GGCCTTGGACACTCCCAGGGATGGGGCAGCCACAGCTTCTCTGCCCAACTTGTGCCAGGGCCTGCCCACCCTCACAGGAAAGAATTTCTTCCTAATATCCCATTTCACCCTACTCTCAGTTTGAACCCATTCCCTCTTGTCCTGTCACTACAGCTCCTGAGGAAGAGTCCCTCTCTGGATTCCTTGGATTCACATACTGGAAGGTTGCTAAAAGGAAGAAATTTCAAAATTGGTTAAATTTGGAGTTGTTGATGGTTTAACCTTTCACCATAGAGTCACTACCAATTTGTAACTCCTAATAATTCACTTAATTATCTTTCTGTGGACTGGAAATGAAGCTTTTGTCTTTGTACATCAATTATGGAATCAGCAGTAGGTTAGTTCTTACTGTTCAGTTGGAGTTTACTGTAGAATGAAATACAAAGTGAAATAAAAATGTACAGCCCTTGGCTCACAATTTTCATCTATTGTGAAGGAAGTCCTTACAGATGTGGGAAAATAATTTTACCAGGGAATACAGCAGAACAAATCCCAGGGAACTGCAGACCATGTATCCAGTGTCAGACAGGGACAAAACCAGCTCGGGTCTCTTGACTCACTCTAGTATTCTGCTTAACAGTGACAAGGTGCTAGTCTTGTTTTAAGTCCTCCTGGGCAGGCAGCAGCTCTTCACAGGAAGAACAATATTATTTGACATTTCTTAAAATATCTAATGGCAAACTGAGTGAATAATATGATATGAAGTTTTGCTTTTGCTCAAATATGTGATTCTATAAAGTCACAGTGATCTGAGTATGTGTGTGTGTAAAGAAACTCAGTAGTTCATTCTGCAAAGTCATCTCTCTGGTTTCTTTTAGCTAAATAAAAACTCACTTTTTTTGTGTAAAATTCTGAATTAGGCTGCCTATCTCTTAGGCCACCATAAATAGATTGAAAAAGGCTGAAATTTCAAGTACATTTTCTGAGGATAATAACAACTCCCTGATTTCTGCAATTGTTACTTGTGAAAGCTGTAAAGGTGTGTTTCCACTTGTCAGAAAGAAGGTGATGGTCACATCATTCAGATTTCCAGACCTGTAAAATGAAATGAAAGAAAACCTTTCCTTCTCTTTTTTCATGAACTACTTTCTCAACAGGAGGGGCTTCCCAGCTTCTAACGTGACCCCGTTTGGTTTCACTTCATCAGATTTCTCGGTAGAGGACAGAGAGAAGGCATTCAGAATTCTTCTGAACACCAATTTCTGGTGCTTCTTCTGACTAATCAGGGAGTTTTCAGATTTGCTAACCATTTCTTTCTCTTTGAGAGTACCCCATTGATTTCAACCAAGTTTCCCCTAAAAGCTGTACACTTGGAAATCCTCAATTCACAAGAACATCACCCTCTTCTGCTTTTCATGTGCTACACATTTGACATAAAATACTTCACATGGAGCATTTCTCCACAGAGGGAGGTATAATACTATGGGATCATCAGACCTCTGGATTAAAACCCTCCTAAGGCAGGACTTCAACTTTATTAAAGACTGATTGACATACTCACCTCAAACTGCCCTGAGTGTGGCAAGAGGCTGAGAGGAACACTGGGTGTCCAGCCAGTCTTTGCTTCCACCTTTACCACCACAGCAGCACTTTCTCAAGCCACCTCAATTAATTTTAAATTAAAGTTATTAAGGCAGAATGAGTGTGCCGAGAAGCTGAGAGGAACACTGGGTGTCCAGCCAGTCTTTGCTTCCACCTTTACCACCACAGCAGCACTTACTCAAGTCAGCTCAATTAATTTCATTTAAAATTAAAGTTATTAAGGCAGAATCTTCCTAAGAGCAAAGTGATGTTTCAAATGATGCCATCTAAAGCTTATTATCCAAAAGGAGTGTGGTTTACAACCCACCTTTTTCTTTTAAACTAACCTTTAATTGCTGTGGTTAAACTCCACAAGTATGAAAAATCCATCAGCTGTTGTCTCAGAAGGTGCTTAATTTGCCTCAAAATCTGGTCATTTTGCTCTCTCAAAAAAATTTTGCTTTGTTGTTTATTAATTTCCTTGTGCATTTGAAGAACTACATAGGAAATATGAAGAATGTGATCTTTGTCTCCCTTTGTGTGGCAGGAATAATCTGATATTCTATTCACAAATATTGCATTCTACCTGCAAACCCTGTGATGTCTGCACATGTGCCCTCAACCCTCTCCAAGTGAATTAAAAGAATTAAAATCCTTATAGGCTACACTTGACAGAGATTGATTAACATGTTTTAATTGTAGACCCTGTTTTTCTTAGAAGAAATGGCCATTGCACTGGATCACAGAGGGGCAACTTGCTCTGGGAAATGACAGGTTGAATATGGTGTTTCTTTCTGGTTTAATTCCCTCAAATGTCTGTAAGAACATGTATTCCCTCCATGACAAGTGCACCCTCAGGAAGCATTTAATCACAAAGACAATGCTGTCTCTTCAAAGCACAAACCCTGTCTGCAATCTCAAACAATAATCACAATGGAAGTGGATTATAAGACATACCATACTCTAATTTAAATTAACATTACACCCACTATCCCATTTTAAAATTTGCTCTGAACAGGTGAACATAACTGGTTTTTTGGACCACTGAGATGGTGAGGGGCTTGGAGCATCTGACACAAAAGAGAGGCTGAGAGAGCTGGGGTTGTTGAGCCTGGAGAAGGGAGAGCCCAGAGGGATCTTACCCGTGGAGAAGGGCTGCTCCAAAGGATGGAGTCCAACTCTTCACAGTGGTGCACAATGAAAGGACAAGAGGCAATGGCAGAATTTGAGATAAAGGGAATTCAACTCCAACATAACAAAAACCCTTTTTTACTGTTGGGGAGAAAGATGCTGGGAATGGGTTGCTCAGAGAAGTTGTGGACTCTCCCTCCCTGGAGGTGCTTAAAATCAAGCTGGACCTGCCCTGGCTGACCCAGGAACTCCCCTACCTTCAACAGATCCACTTGGCAGAGGGGATTTTGACTTCTATTTTCTTATTCTGTCCCTGTAAGGAGATTCCTGGCACACAGCTGGGAACGTTTGCACTGTACTGGGACAAACTCTGCCCTTCGTGTGCTTTGGTCAGGCTGCAGGTGAATACTCAGCAGCATTTCTGTGTACTGGATATTTTCTGGTCTAGAATTTCCAGTCTCAAAGCACCTACATTTAGCAGTTCATTCCCTTTTCCTTATTACCCTCATCTATTAATAATCTCAGGCTTCAAAAATGGGAACATTCAGTATTTTCCCTAATGCAACACTCTCATTCAATCCAGATTAGATTCCACTCCTCCACTGTTTATTTTAAGGTGCAGTAGAGAAAAAAACCCACAACATGTAGAAAATAAAGGACTGTTTGTGTAAACCTGTGGTGTATTTTGTGCAGAAATTTTAATTCATGCAGAAGAATTCTTAAAGACCTCTTTGTTATTAAGGTAGAGCCTCAACAGTTACCATGTTCTCATCAGTCTTGTTCCCAGAGCCTGTCTCCTCTTCACAGTTATTTACTGAGGATACAAGATCTTTTCTCTGCAAAATCTAGAAATCTTTCTTCCCATCCCACTTTCCATCTTTGCCCATCCCACAGTGTTTTGCTTTTTTGATGCTGTGTTTTGATTTCAGTAAAATATCTGCTGAAAATCTTTGGGCTCCTCAATTTCCCTTAAACATTTTTTTTTCTGTTTTTTTATTTCCCTGGTTTGGTGCTGTATGAGACAGAGCCCAAAGGGTCTGCTTGAATCATGAGGTTTTGCCTGATGTTGCTGACAGATTGAGAACCATCTCGAAGCTCCATTTCCAGCTCAGCTTCCACCCCAAAGCTGTTTAAAATCTTCACTCTCATGCTTATCATTCTCATTCTCTGGTTAAATTTAATTGGGGCCAGTTCATGTTTATTTTCTCTTTTGTCAAGTCTATGCTTTGCTCCAGGAGCTCAAATACCTCTCTCATTTACTTGTAGAAGTCACTTAGGCCTTTCCCCCCTTAGATCTAACTTTGTTGGACTAAGCAAACCAAACCCTTCCAGCTTCTTTGTGTGAAAAGCCTCTTTTTTGCCATCCTAGTGGCCATTCTCCACATCTGCTCTCGTGTGGAAATTAATTTTTCAGATGCAAAACTGAGATCTGAATACAAACACAGGACCATTAATATTTCACTCAATACTGGCAGGACTTTCTGTTTGAATTTGTCTGTTTCTGAGCTGTATCACAAGCTTATTTTTTAGGAATTTAATTTTCTTCCCTCTCATTTTCAGCTGGGATCTGCTCAACAGGCAGTTGAGCATGTTCTATGGATATTCCTTGGATATTTGAGAGGGCTGGGAAAATGTGGGACTTCTTGTTTCCTACATTGTGATCTTTTTTGGAGCCAAGCTGAGTCTGGAGAGACCCTTATATTTAAGCTAAGAAAAGCCAAGTAGGGTCAAGTTTGAAGCCAACTTGAATCCTTTGCTCTTCATAATCCCCTGCAGACATGGATTCAGTTGGATATTTCAAAATATCTCAGCAATTATGGGCATAGTTTTATGAAGCATCTTAGCATTTAAACACAGTCATTCAAGTGACACAGCTCAGAACTGTTATTTTAAAAGGCTTTTTACATATTCTTGGCCACATTGTTTGTCATGACTGTTTTTGGAATGCTTATCCTTAACAGTTCAGAGTTCAGAACTTGAATAGTCATCGTTCTGCCCCAAAAGATCTGCTCTGATCTCAGCACAGCCCAAAAAGGTCCTGTTATTGCTGAAGGCTGACATAAATCAGGTGGAGTCAGGATTGGGTGTGACACAGAACTGGTAAGTGTAGTGTTAGAAGAGAAAAGCTCACCTATCCCCATTGGAAACTGAGAAGAAAATCTATCAGAATGAAATGTAAGCAAAATAAATCAGCTTTAGTACAAAATATGTGCACAATAAAAGGCTTAATCTCTTCCTAGATGTGAGAGAGCAGCATTTCAGGCACAGAATCAGTGCTGATGTCCTGAATGTTGCAGCAAGGGCTTGGTAAAGGATGGAGGAATAAGGCAGAGGATAAGGGATTTCTGGTGTAAGAGGCAGTAAAGAAAAAAAATGAGCTGAAACAAGAAGCAGCACGAGATAGATGTCTAACCCTGGAAGGGCTGGGAGTCTCCTGCTGCTGCCAAGATTCCTGGTGAGCCAAGAGAACTGGAGGAGATGTCCCACAGCCCAGAGGAGCGTGGCTGCACGAGTGACAGTGCAGAGCAGCACACGAAGGGCAGAGGCTGCAGCACAGCACAGCCAGTTTGCAGGGATTTCTTCTCAATCTGCTGGCTGTGTCTTCTCCTCAATCTGCTGGCTGTGGCTACTCTGCAGCAGCTCTGGAAGAGTCATCCAGGGATTCCCAAGGCGTGTGGAATGGCAGTTCTGAGCAGTGGGGCTGCAGGCAGGGATGAGTTACACAGCATTTCTCTGACAACCAGGAACAGCACACAGAGAGGGGAGAGGTACTTTCAGCAGTTTTACTCTTGGTTTCGTTCTCTCTCTGCCCCAGCAACTTTTGATCTGATACTTCTGCAGAACAGGAACTGAAGAGTCACCCTTCTTGGTTCCCTCTGTGTGCTGGATATTTTCTGCAACAAAATACTCTCCCAGCAGCTGGTCTGGCCTGCAGGGCTGGGGCTGTGACAGTATTTCCTAAGGGCTCTCACTGAAGGAAAATACTGATCTCTTCATTCTGTCTTTATGTTTTTATGCCTGAGGTTGTTACAGACTGAATTTCATTTTTATTTCACTATCTATCAAATAATTTTATGGGTATAGTCTGCAGTGGGATAGTGTTTTGCCATTCAAAATTTAGGAATACAGTAAAGGCCCCATCCAACTTCCCAGTAGAGTTATCAACACCAGCTAGAGAAGAAAATTCTGCATATGTTGTCTGTGTAGGATTTATTTCATTTGTGGACACATTAAAACAGTTATTCACAGTTCAGTCTCATGAATTTGAACTCTGTAACTGAAAAAAATGAGAAAACATCCACTGTTTGTGCAAATTGTGATAATATTATTTTTATTTTTTTTCTAAAATATCATTACAGTAGCATTTAAAATATAAAAAGCCATTCAGAAATCAAAACTGAAAAGAATATTTGTTGGGTTTGACAGAAACATTCCACCTTAGGATCTGTCAATCTGGTAAGTGTGTCCTGCATATAATGAAACGGAAGCACAGTGGAGTAAATGACACTCAGAGACTTCACAATACCTTTGTAAAATGTGTTAATGAGTCAATTAGTTAAAAAGAAAAAAAAAGAAAACTAATCAGCAAACAAAAAAACTACAAAGGATTAGGAGGCAAAACACTTAATCCCAAAACTTGTCTGAGAAGGTGAAATATAAAAGAAGTGATAATCATAGAATGGTTTGGGTTGGAAGGAACCTTAAAAATCATCATATTCCGCCCCCCACCATGGGCAGGGACACCTTCCACCAGACCAAATTGCTCCAAGTCCCATCCAACCTGGCCTTGGACACTTCCAGAGATGGGGAATCCACCATTGAGAACCGGGGAAAATTCACAATTTTATAACACTACACAACTTTAAAATGTTACATGATTTCATAAATGAGTTTCTCTGGGTTATCTCACACTTTGTGAACATGCACCAGTATAAATCTACATGTCCTATGATCAAGTAAGGCAGAGTGAGTGGATGTGTCTGGGCAGGACAAGGTGGAGGTTTCAGCACTTCTCACCATCCTTCAGCCCATAAACATTTCTGATATAAATGCACTCACTTTGGTCAAGACATGATATGGAAACTTCTTCCAGCATCCTGTTGTATTGTCCCTGTGGCTGAGTAGCAGAGCAGTCTGGGAGCAGATATTCTGGTGTTTGGTACATGGGGCAGGAAAATGCCACACCAGTGACTTAGCCAAGCTCCTGGAATTGTGCTAAAGCTGCACCTGGCCCTTGATTAGCCAGGGAGCTAAAAAATAGCACAAATTCTTCAAGGAACTACAACTTTTAAAGGCTGAGTTCCACTTGGTTTGCCTTTAAAACGTCTACTCCAAATCTCAAAGATAGGTGGGAAGAATCTTTCCAAGCCAACAACATTATCATATTAAAAACACCCAAAAAACAACAAAACACAGTTATCTTTACTGTGGATGAGTTGCCATTCTGTTCTGTAAGACTCTCACTCAGCAAAGGCCTCTGGTACTTGTTGAGCCCAAGCATGTGCTTTAGGCTGCCATAAACGGGAGCAAAGGACCAGCACTGTCTGCACTTTTGGCAAGCTCAGGCACCCCAGACATGAACCCAGAGAAGAAGGCACAGTCAGAGGGACAGGGTTACAGGCTGGAGGACCCACCTCAGCAACACACATGTCAGTCCTTCCCTAAAACCCATAGACACTCAAAGCAAAAGGAGGAGATGGAGGCCATCCTGTGGGAGCAGTGTGTGAAGCTGATCCCTCATGGACAGAGGGACAGCAGCCAGAAGGAGCCCTGAGAGCTCATGAGTTATTGGTGTGGCCATGAGATCCAGGACGGGAAACATGTCTGAATTGTTGGTGTGGCCATGAGATCCAGGGTGGGAAACATGTTTGAGTTATTGGTACATCCACAAGATCCAGGATGGGAGACATGTCTGAGTTATTGGTGTAGCCATGAGATCCAGGATGGGAGATGTGTCTGAGTTATTGGTGCATCCACAAGATCCAGGACGGGAGACATGTCTGAGTTGTTGGTGTGGCCATGAGATCCAGAGTGGGAAACATATCTGAGTTATTAGTGTGGCCATGAGATCCAGGATGAGAAACATGTCTGAGTTATTGGTACATCCAGAAGATCCAGGATGGGAGACATGTCTTAGTTATTGGTGTAGCCATGAGATCCAGGATGGGAGATGTGCCTGAGTTATTGGTGTGGCCATGAGATCCAGGGTGGGAGACGTGTCACGTTGCCGATCTGTGTGACTTGGCAGCCTCCTGCTCGACAGGAGCTGTGAGGCCTGTTGGGGTTTTCCACCACCCTTCAGATCCTTGGCTGTCACATTAATCCCCTTTTAAATCCAGCCTCCCTTCTCCAGTGATTGACTCCTACATCTTTTTTTCCTCTCTCGGAGCAGCCAAGCAGCATCCTGTGCAGCTGAAAGCTATTCAGCTCCAGGACCAGGCACACACTGTGAGGGAAGCTCTTTGCCTTTCTTGGTGGTGATGGCCAAATATGTGTGTAATGTGCTTAGTCTTCACCAGCCCACACAGCAAGAGACCCTGCTCCTCTCTTGAACTTGAGTGTAACACGCTCCCTCCACCATCGAGCAGGCCAGCTCTAGACTAATATTTTCTGTACAGTTAATTATGACAGGACAAGTGCTGTACCCCTGTGGAAATTTGCCCACTTGAAAAATTGCCTAAAAATATATCCTACAGTAAATGTTTCTCTGCATGATTAAGTGTGCATGTGGACTGTGCTGTGCAGAGGGTTTCCCAAAAGCAAATGTCTCGCCTAAGTCTCTTGGCAAGGCCTCCTTGTTTTTTTAACAGTTTATCAGCTTGTGTGTTATTATTTACTAATGGCAGGAATTACTCTGTCATTCCTTTTCAAACTGAAAGGTCCAACTGCCTGTAAAGATGAGGGACCATAAAGGTAAAAAGTGGAGGATGAGGTGAGGCAAAGAGTTTTGTTCTCAAGAACAAAAGTGCTCCAGGGGTTGAGATGCATTCCTTGTGCTATGAAGACTGGGGTCAGCTCTTTCTTTTGTCTCAGCCTTCGTGCATTCTGTTGGCACCTCATTGCTGGACTGTGGTCACCTCTGTGCCAGGGGACCTGATGCACTGACCACAAGCAATGAGTGAATTCTGGAGCAAGGGCAATGTGAGATCATCTCAGGCTGTCACCACTGAGGAAAAGGTCAAACTACTGAACATGTGCTGCCATGAATCATAGAATCAGGGAATCATGGAATCACAGAATGGCCTGTGTTGGAAGGGACTTTAAGGATGATCTAATTCCAAATCCTCTGCCATGGAGTCGACTAGACCAGGTTGCTCAGAGCTCCATCCAACCTGGCCTTAAACACAGACAGGGATGGGGCAGCCACAGCCTCTCTGGGCAACCTGTGCCAGGGTCTGCCCACCCTCACAGGGAAGAATTTCTTTCAATATCCAATCTAACCCTACTCTCTGTCAGTTTGAAGCCATTCTCCCTTGTCCTGTCACTCCAGACCCTTAGAAACAGTCTCTCCATCTTTCTTGTTGGTTCCTTCAGGTCCTGGAAGGCCACAAGGAGTTCACTCCAACAATCCCAGCTGTGCCAGCCTTTCCTCCCAGCAGAGCTGCTCCATCCTCTGCCCATCCTGGGGCCTCCTCTGGCCTCTCCAGCAGCTCCATGTCCTTCCTGTGCTGCCCCCAGGGCTGGAGCAGCTCTGCAGATGGGTCTCCCCTGAGGGGCAGAGGGGTAGAATCCCCCCTTGCCCTGCTGCCCACACTGCTTTGGATGCAGCCCAGGACACACAAGTGGCTTTGGGGCTGCCAGTGCACATGGACAGCTGTCCTGCTTTTAGGACAAGGCAAATCTTGCTCCTCAAGATGCTGTTGAGGTCCCATTCCAGAACAGGCCTGGGAGCTGAATCACTTCTTTTGACAGCCCTGAGCTGCTGGATTAATCTGCCCCTGCAGAAACTTCCTGCATGTGCAGCACTGGAAGGGGTCCCACGGCCAGCTGGGCACAGGGTTCCACTGAACACCTGGCTCAGCTTCCAGAAAATTCTGCTTTGGGCTCTGGTGCACTCAATGGCTTGCAGATTTCTCTGAGAGAATATTGCATAGCTGGCAAAAACAAACACAAGAAAGGAAGGATGGAGCATTGTTTGCTTTTCAGCCCTTTACTGTTTGCCTCCTCCCAAACAGGCAAAGATACCTTGCCTTGGCAAAGATGTGACATAAGGATGGAATGTTGCTGCACTTTTGGCAAGCTCAGGCACCCCAGACATGAACCCAGAGGAGAGGGCACAGTCAGAGGGACAGGGTTACAGGCTGGAGGACCCACCTCAGCAAACGCCATGTCAGTCCTTCCCTAAACCCCATAGACACTCAAAGCAAAAGGAGGAGATGGAGGCCATTCTATAGGTGCAGACTGTGGTGCTGATCCCTCATGGACAGAGGGACAGCAGCCAGAAGGAGCCCTGAGAGCTCATTAGTTATGGGTGTGGCCATGAGATCCAGGATGGGAGATGTGTCTGAGTTATTGGTGTTGCCATGAAATTCAGGATGGGAGATGTGTCTGAATTATTGCTGTGGCCATGAGATCCATCATGGGAGATATATCTGAGTTATTGGTGTGGTCATGAGATCCAGGATGGGAGATGTGTCTGAATTATTGCTGTGGCCATGAGAACCAGGATGGGAGATGTGTCTGAGTTACTGGCGTGGCCATGAGATCCAGGGTGGGAGATGTGTCTGAGTTACTGGTGTGGCCATGAGATCCACGGTGGGAGATGTGTCTGAGTTACTGGTGTGGCCATGAGATCCAGGGTGGGAGATGTGTCTGAGTTACTGGTGTGGCCATGAGATCCAGGGTGGGAGATGTGTCTGAGTTGTTGGTGTGGCCATGAGATCCAGAATGGGAAAAGTATCTGAGCTGATCTCAGTGAGCACTCTCAGTGTAGATCTCTGCCTTTTTGAAGGGCACAAGACAAGCTGTGTGAACACGAGAGCACCCCCTGCCAAAGCAGGTTCCCATAAAACCCCTCTTGGAGTGCCTTGTCTTGGTGCTCAGAGCTTGATTTCTCTGAAGACAAGAGAAGACTATTGCACTTGCGCCCTCTGAGACAAATTAACACAATTCCACTCTGTGCTCGTACAAGAGTTACAATTCTGTGATCTGCCAGGGGTGTAGCTCAGTTAACCTCGGGAGCAGAGTTTTATAAAGGTGCTAACTGGTGTTTCATGGTGCCCCTGTGGTGTTTTGCTTTCATACGAGGCCTTATTTGGAGAAATGCTGTGTGAGCACTTGCAGCAGCTACAAGGGCTGTTTGATCAGCCAGAATGGCTCTTTTGGGCAGTATTTTGGGAAAATAATATTTAAAAATTGCACTTTATAAAAATTCCGAGGACATACACCCTGAACTGTTGAACACCAGCATAACACCCATTTGAGAAACATTCTTCTCTTAATTCAAAACTGTGACAAAAAGAAGGAAACCAAACTGCACAACTTCATACAGTGACATTTTTAACAGAGTTTTCACAGTTTTCTATATATCATGGAACTCAGATTTTGAGGTGGGGTGTTTTTATTTTATTTTATTTTATTTTATTTTATTTTATTTTATTTTATTTTATTTTATTTTATTTTATTTTATTTTATTGAACCCAGGGACACCTCTTACCAAAAGTAAATGTATTAGGCTTTCATAAGTAGCTACTGCAAAGGGGGAAATTGTGTGTTCCTTCAGGGTGTATCCATTCAGAGCTTTTGGAAAGGTTTCATGAGAAAGACCCTGTTTGAGTTCAACCTCCCCACCTGCCTCACACCTCAGTGCTGTCACCTCTCACAATGGATGTACAAATGGAATCCTGCAGGTTGCTGTGGAGTTTAAATCATGTTCCATGAAGATTCAGAGGTCCTCAGGGCAGGGAGAAAAGAGAAGGAAAAGAGGAGACTGTGGTGATGGTCCTGACTGTATTCAGTGAGGCTCCTATAGATTTGAGGTTCTTCTCTCAAGTTTTAAAGGCCTATCTTTGGTGTCCTGGCTGTATTCCCACCAGCCCTTCTTCATTTTCAGCTAAATAAGCTGAAATAATTCCTCATTTCCGTCTGTTTGCCTTTGCTGTATCCTGTTAGGACTCCATCCGTGAGGTGAGGAGCCCTCCTGTGATATCCCAAATGGAAAAAGGTAGCAAAAGCCTTTCAGTTCTAGTAAATGTTACCAAAATTTTTGCCTTGTTTTGGAGGTGGAAGAATAAGGAGAATCTGAGCAACCAGACACTGCAACCAGTGCTCTTCTGGGTTGATGGGAAATTTCATCTGACATGCAGAACACTTGTTGAGGTGGCATTAGAGAAAAGAGGATTTTCTTATGAGAAGTTTTGGTGGCAACAACTTGCAAAGGTTTAAGTGGGGCTTTGTGTCATCCAGAATTACCAGTCACCTCAAGCACTGAGCTTTCTTTTGACTTTGCTGGTAGCAGGAAACTTTCCCAGCCAAGTGGGTTTAGGTCCTTGCACTGCTGCTGCTCTTCCTTTGATGGATGATCTGCTCCCTCACTTCAATGGGCTCTGTGGCACGTACAGTGCAGGTCCCTCTGCTCTGGGCTGTCCCTCTTGGGGCTTTGCAAGGGGCAGTGCTCGTTCTTCACCCCGAGGTCTTGTTAACTAATCCTTAGTTGGAGGTTAAACCAGTTTTCCTGTTGAAATGCTCACCACTTTTCCCTGTTGCTTCATACTTGGAGCTCTGTGGTGTTCTTTCTTCTGTGGGTTTTTTCCTTTTTTTTTTTCTTAATTTTAAGTCTGCAGTCAGGTCAGTGTCAGGACCCTGTTAGCAGAGAGGCCTCAATTTCCCACTCCACTCTCATCAGGTGTCCCTCTTTGGTGCACCCTCTGCCTACTGGCCAGGAGTTACATCTAAGCTGGGTTTGGGGACTTGCTCCTTGCCCCAGTCGTTCCTTGGACACCTCCAGGGATGGGGACTCCACCACCTCCCTGGCCAGTCCCTTCCAGTGCTTCCTGCTGCTCCTGACTGACATCTCAGATGAACCCTGGTCATCTCCTCTGCATGGAGGAGCCCCACCCTTGCTGCTCCCTGGCAGTCATTCCTTCTCATTACCTTCTGATCTTTCAAAACAGTGTTATTGCTATTATTAAGCTAAGAAGAGAAAACTGGAACAGAACTCTGAACTCAACATGACCTTGAGATCATCTGGATTCAAGAATTTCCTTATTCTTTGGATGAGTCTCTCCCAGCAGATATTGGGCCTCTTACCATTAGTGCCTAAATGCACCTCAGCTTTTGGGGAAGTCTTCATGGAGGATGTTTTTATTTCAAAACCTACAGAATTTCCTTCAGGATTAATCCATGGTGCTTACCTCAGATCCAGGATCTCACAGTGTGTAGGCAAAATTCCAAGGAATCACTGATCTTCAGTGCAGGACAGACAGGACAGTTCAATTACTGTCACAACTGGTGGACCAACCATGGGTTGGTTCCTGGCACAGATGATCCTCTGAGAACATGACCTGAAAGCAACAAGGATAATTAAAATCCTAATAAACCAAGCTTTGTTATCTCTTGAAGTCACTGTAAATAGTAAACATCTCTGAAGGAGGAATAACCTGTTTCCCATTCAGACACAGATCTCCTGGAATGATCTGGAGGAAAGAGAAACAACAAAAAAACATTCTGGACAAAATATATGGTTGAGTAGCTAAGGAGTCTCCATCCTCTGAGCCCCAACAAAAGAAGAAATAAACCCTAACGAGTAAAAGCCACAAGACTTCTGATACTCCTGGAAAGAGAAATATGGGACCATTTCTACCTGGTATTTGTTACCCAGGGCTGAAAGATCTTCAGGTGTCACGGTGAGATTTCTGAGGTCTCTCTTCAAACACGCGACAGCAAGTTGTTCTAAATGATTTCATTATTTCTGAAGTTATTCCATTATCTAACAGAATCTTTGTAAATATATCTATTTATTATTACAGTGATACTGGTCTAAAATTTCACAAAATCTTTTAAAATACCTGTTTTAAGACATTCATTGCAGGATTAGAAGAACCAGTGCAGCTGCCAGACAGGATTTAGCCATTTCAATGTCCCCAGAGCTGGTGTTTCTTTCCATGGTTTGGCTTTGGCTGCAGAACTAGATGCCAGTTGCCATGCCAGGCACAGACCCTTCCCCAGCTGAACACTTGTCAGGCCTCAGAAGATATTTGGGCACAATTTGCATCTTCTGCAATAATTACTGCAACGACTTCTAAACATTTCATTAATTATAAACTCATACTTTTACACAAATATATATTCTTAATGCAGAGATCTCTGCTGGTGGATCTCAAGGAGTATACAACCTTTTGTTTCTAAACTATATCTATCCAGATCAATAACAGATAAGCTTGTTAACATTTTTTTGGAGCCTAAACAAGATAAGTAGGACAAGTATTTAAGCCACCATCAAAATGAGCATTTATTGGTAGTGATAACAAACAAGAGATGGCATTTATAAAATTTCCTGCCCCTTCCCCCAAACCAATAATGAGATTCCTCCAAGCCAAACTCATGTGCTGAAACTCCCTGTGCTTTCTTGGTGCAGCCCATGAGTCCATTCTCCAGAGATTTTTTTCCCTGTATATTTTAGGAGAGGTAGGTTCACTTCCACAGATGGAAACTAAAAATCTGTGGATGGGGAGAGCAACACTCCAAAGGCCATTCCTTTTCTTGTGCCAAGGATATCTGTTCATGGTAGATAGGAATGCTTTGCCTATGACAATGTGATCTTGCAGTTTCACTTCTGATGCAGAAGAGCTTCATCAAAGTCTTTTGGCACCCAATCCCCACTGAAATAATTTCAAGTCAGGCATGTAAATATTTTGAATGGCCAGGGCCCAAATTTATGCTTGTTTGCAACTCTGATGTCTTCTCCATTTATACAAAACTGCTCAATATAAAATTCAGTCTTTGCAAGCCAGTAGTGGCTGATAACAAGTGGTACTAAAGCAGAGAGGGTGAAAGGCACCTGAGTGAACAGAACACACTCATATTAAGCACATCTAATCACCAGCATCACCTCTTGTCACCAGACAGAACCAGCTGCAAGCAAAGAGATGTTTCACATTTGCTCATAAGATTTCCAAATGTATTAACAATGTCTAGATGGTAACAAAGGCAGTAAAAACTGGGATCTTGAAAAATATTTGTGTGAAGGATTTCCCTCTCTCCAATTCTTGTCCCAACTGACTCTGCCACGAAGGGGCCTAAAATGTCCAGATCTGGAGGGTGAGTTTTAGCCCCTTCTGCTAAACACACCCCCATGGGTTTGACAAGACTTGGAAAAATGCTGTTTAAATCTGCCTGCTGCAAGAAATTAAACAAATAACTCTGATAATGGGAATAACCTCGAAGACAGTGTATTTCTTGGTGACCAGAACAGTTAGAATAATTTACTATTGTATGAAGTGATGCAGCTGGTAAAATATTCCTCTCTTCCACATGGAGAGAGAGATGGCTGCAGGAAGCAGTTCTAGAAAGCCATTTGCACTCCCCTGTGGCTTGTTTTGCTAAATCAGTTGCAGCAAAAGGAACTACTCCAAACGGTGCAGTTTTCCTGTCTTGGTTTATTTTGTACTTGTTCAATAAAATAGATTCCAGAAAACACAGGGTTGTATAATTTTTAATAAGATTCGTTAAAAATAGTGTGGCTGTGGCGAGAGGAGTGACCAAAGGAAGTGATTTGTTTCCTGTGATCATTCCTCCTCCTTCACCAGGGACTTCACCAGCGGGCAGAAAATATTCACTTGATTTAAAATTCATGGCAAACAGCAAGAGGGTAGCAGGGCTACCACAACTCTCATAAATTACACCCAAGCCTGACCCTTCTGGAAGAGGAGGCCTCACTTTGCTGAAGGACTTGCAGAGTTTGGTGCTGCTGCCTCCGACCACAGTGGGACACAAAATCCACATATCCTCTGGACATACCCGGAGCAGGAGGAGGCTGAGCCAGGTCTACTCATCCAAACCTCTGCAGAGGCTTATCCTGGGAAGGAAGCCCTTGTCCACAGTGGTTCCTGCCTGATCCAGGGGGAAACAGCATGTGCCTTAATGTGGTCATGGCTCCCAATATCCCACCTCTCCATGGAAAACCTGGCACTGTCCCCAGGAGTGTCTCTTGCCCTGCCTGCCCCAGGTGGGCTCTGGCAGAGCCTCCAACCTTCCCTCCCACCAGGGAAAGCAGGAAAGCTGCTCCTGGCAAGAGCACAGCAGCTTCAAATCCATATTCTGCCCCTTTGGAAATGTTATGTGACTGATATTTCTCATGCAGGATTCCAGTAAACAGCAAAACACCTTTTTACAGCCATTCTGTAAAACGGAAAAGCTGAGGAAGGTCCTGCGGAGCGCGGTGATAAAATAATCAGCACAACAACCCACATTCCAACTAAAAGCAGCTGGTTTGGTGCAGTTCCTCCCCCTCAACTGGGGAAGCTTGCTCCCATATCCAAAAATGATCCTTTTTTTTGTTCTAAAAGACTTTTCTGTAGGCCATTTTTGCCAGATAGCTTGGCCAGTTCCTCTGCGCTCGGTCCATGTTAACAATAACAACAGCAACAAAACTTTACAAGATGTTCTTTCCTCTTTGTCTGGAAGGATTAACAGTTCAGCCAAGGTCTGAGCAGCCCCTGGCTCCAGAGGAGCAGGACTCCAAGGCACTCAGAGGGAGTAGTCCCAGAGAGAGCCTTGCTACCAGAGGGGGCTTTGGGGGTTGCTTTTTCCTCTGTGCCCACTCAGAGTGGCACCAACCAGTGCCCAGAGCACAGGATTGGGCTCTTGTGCTGTTGGAGGAACTCACTCTGAGGAGTTCTGTAGGAAAAGGAAAGTTTGGGGGGCAGATGGACATGCCAACATTTTCCCCTGCAAATCCCCTTCTATACCTCTCGTTAGCGCCAAAGGATTGAAATAGCAAAGCTTTGGAAAACTGTTTTGTCCTTTGGAACTGTCACAGAATCACAGAATCAATCAGAGAATCAGAGAATCACAGAATCCTTAGGGTTGGAAGGGACCTCTTGTCCAACCCCTTTGTGTCCCATCTCTGAGCATTTGAGTTTATGCTAAAAAGAAGAGCAGATGTCATTCAAACCAATGGAAACAAAAGCACAACTCCATCAAACTTATCTCTGGACTGTTGTAGCCCATCCCTGGCAGGCACATCCCAAGAGTGGGGCAGAAAAGGACCCATTAGCCTGGAGCCAGGAGGTCAGGAGGAGGTGATGAGGAGGACAGAAGAGCTTCTTGCTCAAACAATGCACTAAATGAGATTATTTTTCTCCCTCTCCTTGTCCGTGAGAACAGAGAAACTTCTCTTAAACATTTCCTAGGCAGAATATAAACACACAACCTCAAGGCCGTAGGTGCTGCAAACACTTATGGCTCTGCTTGGCTTTACTCCCATGGGATGCTCCCACTGAAGATCCAACCCACATCATTTGCTCGCAGCAAACAGGTAAGTGGAGTCAAGCAGGTGAGTCCATGGATCAAACTGCCCTTCCAAGGAATCCTGACTGAGCTGGCTCACAAGGAGGCAGGATTAGTCCCTCATTCTTCCTGCTCACAGGCTGGATTTTCACCTTTCATGCTCCTCCTGCAGTACAACCGCCTGCTAAATTTAGAACGCCTTTTTTAGGAGTTGTTTTATGAACACACACACACAAATTACATTGTAAAATAAACACAAATAAAAAAAAATAAAAAAAGCAGGCTCTAGAAATGTCATTTGTGAGGCGTCCCAGCTATGTACCACTGGCTCAGTTACTTGCCATCTGAACATCTATTTTTCCAAGCGTTTAAGAAAAGTGATGTGTACATTTTTCATGTGTAATTAGGCAGCGTAATGTGATCTCTTTCTGCAGTCAAGCTGCCATGTGCCGTAGCCTCACTGAATAGCTTCCAGATTTCAACCCAATCTCTTCTGTCTAGACTCTACGTTGCTATTTTTTTTTTTTAGTTCTTTTTTTCTTTTTCCCCTTGCCTAGCTTAAAGCAGACTCCAATATAAAAATGCCAAAACCAGAAGGTTTTGTCCCTCTTTCTCATAAAGACGTGGGACAGATCTGGGAGGCCCCGCCGAGAGCTGAGTCCCAGACTTTCATAAGACATGTGTCGTCTGAATCTGACATTAAAGATTGTGCAGGCATTTCAACAGGTCAGGCACACACAGGGGGGGGGAAAAATGCCCAAAAATATGGTTTTCATTAAGAAAGTGAGTATTTTTAGAGAGGTGTGGTTCAGCTCAGATGAAAAGGGACGAAAGAAAAATGAAAGCGGCGCGAGAGATCCCCAACTGCAACATTATTTATATTGCTGTTGAAATGCAGTGTGTTCTCTTTATAAAGCTACTTTTGGGAGCGAAATAATGTAGACCCTGCCAGAACCAGGTGCATATCATGTAGATTGTTTATAATCCAAGCTAAAGGATAGCAGATTTATACCACAGAGAGCTCTCCAAGGGGACTTTGGAGTTTAAGTGTACTGTCTTAATCTATACATTACCTCCTCAACAAAGCAGTTGTCTTGAACCAAAACATAAAATGCACTTTCAATGAATTCACAGATAATTCCAGGGAATTTTATCTAGTGTGATGTAGTTTGAGGCTGCTTATTCTGTTCCCAGCTTTTTATTGGACTCTAAAGTTATTTTATTTCTGCGTCAAGAGAATGAAAAAGATCAGAGAGGGCTTGTTTCCACAGAAAGATGCTTTTGTGAAATACAAGCAAAAAAAAGCAAGGCTTTCCCTGGCTTGCATTTCCACCACCTTGTCCTGGGATTTACTGCAGTTTGCACGCACTGCAATGGCTCTTTCTACCCAAAGCAGAAAAGGCTCTTGTTTTAGCCCAGAAACAGAGTTGTGCAAACATTCCCCCCGTTTTTTCTTTTCATTATTATTTTTTTCCCCAGTCTTATCTTTTCATCTCTGCTGTTACAACACCACACTTTGCGTTTTCCTTTTGCTCTCATGAAAATGGCCATTGTTCCATTGAGAACATGTCCCTCTGCCTGCTTTTTGTGTAAATGGCAGATTGCTTGGAAAAACAGGAATGCTTTCACTCCTTTCTGAAGGGAAACATGAAGTTCTTGCTAAAAATTCCCATGCTCCTGCAGAACCAACTGTTCTTTGCATTAAAAAAACATCCACCTACTTGAGCAAAATTTTCAATCCATTGGTCCAGTTTTTCATTATGGTAAACTATGAAATGCTTGAAATGGTTGAAATAACTGTGCAAATACTTTCTCATATGTGTAAAAAGGAAACTAAACCAAAAAATACCTGTCCAAAACTCAGCTCGCTGTGAAATTCCCAATTATGAGAGCAGGCAGTGTCCAATTTGATCATAAAATCAGAGAGGTTCAGGTTGAAATGGACCTTAAAGATCATCTTGTTCCAACTCCCCTGCCATGGACAGGGACACTTTCCATTCCAGGTTGCTCAGAGCCCTGTCCAGCCTGGCCTTGATGATTGTGAAACTTCTTAAATTACATTTTAAGCACAGTTAATTTTTTTCCTCTTGTGTCTGGTCTCTAAAATGATCACAGGAAGTGGTTTTCATCCTTCTGTTTCATAGAATCACAAAACCAATTAGTTTGGAAAAGACCTCTGAGATCATCGATTCCAACCTAATTGTAAGGACTCATTTCACTAAAATAGGGATATTCTGAGTTCTACATCATGTCAGAATTTTGACACAGGGGTTAAGGTGAGTGTTTGCAAGCTTCACATCACTGGCAACAGCTTTTTTTACAGAGTGTCTATTCAAGACTGTATTGATTTCCCAAGCCTTAAAGCCAGATGGGACCAATTATGATAATCTATTCTGTTGAATGGTAGCAAAGACTGTAGGATTTCTTACAGTTGTTTTGTGTCTCTCTCTTTTGATCATCTTTTCTAGACATTCCTCTTAGTATTTTCAAGAATGTGGAGGGCCCTGTCCTGATCTTCATTCTGCTCATGAGCATCACCAAACATATATGAGTCAGATTTTGAAGGACATGGAAGTGTTGGAGCAAGTCCAGAGGAGGCCACAAAGTTGACATGGAGAGCAGAGAGCCCTCCCTATGAAAACAGGGTGAGAGAAATGGGATTGTTCATCCTGGAGAAGAGAAGGTTGTGTGGAGACCTCAGAGCACCTTCCACAATCTGAAAGGGGCTACAGGGAAGCTGCAGAGGGACTGTTCATCAGGAACTGGAGTGACTGGACAAGGGGGAATGGCTTCACACTGATAGAGGGCAGGGTTAGCTGGGATATTAGGAAGGAATTGTTCCCTGTGAGAGTGGTGAGACCCTGGCAAAGGTTGTCCCGAGAAGCTGTGGCTGCCCCATCCCTGGGAGTGTCCAAGGCCAGGTTGGACAGGGCTTGGAGCACCCTGAGCTGGTGGAAGGTGTCCCTGCCTATGGCAGGGGATAGGACTGGATTGATTTAAGGTCCCTTCCAACCCAAACCATTCTATGATTCTGTTGCTCTAAACCTGCAGTGTCAGAGGCAGACTTCAGGTGGGAGATGTGCTTTTGAACACTTTGCTTTTTGCTAAGAACAGTGCACCTGAATCTGGTCTTCCCATTACTACAAGCGTATTCCCTCATTCTCCAGTTGCTTCAAGGGCTCAGACACAAAATCAAGGAAAACATGTCCTTTTGTGAGATAATCAAAAGTTTTCTGAGGCTCCAAGTCAAAAAATAGTGGGGCTCCACTATGTCATTTTTTTCATGTGACAGAACAAATAGACTTCACTTAATCCAGTCCAAATGGCTGCTCTGAATGAAACACATTGCTTTCCATTATCTATGAATATCACAGCTGAAATAAATGTATAACATAGAATCATGGAATCATTAAGGCTGGAAAAGACCTCCAAGATCATCTAGTCCAATCTTTGACCCATCCCCACCTTGTCACCCAGACCAGAGCACTGAGTGCCACGTCCAGTAGAGAAAGCTGTGCTGAACATGACTGAGAGTTGGGACATACAGGGCATGTGCCACCAGCCAGGCAGCAATGGGGACCTCAGGTGCTGTCTGAGAAGCATTTGCCATGGCATGTCTGTCCCCACACACAGAGGAGTCACCTCCATCACCTCCATTCCCAAGTGCTGCCACCACAGCTGGCACCATCAGCTGTTTCAGACGTCATTTCAGCAGCTGAAAGTAGGGGGTGAGTCCCTCCCTTTGCTGTGGCTCATCCAGAGGGTGATTCAGTGTCACAGCCAGAGCTGAGTCACCTTCTGCAGTGGCCTCTCCCTTCCTCTCCAGCCAGCAGAGAGGAGCCTGTGCTGAGGTACCTGCCTCTGAGCCTGGGAATTCAGCAGAGTGAGCTCTGCCCTGCCTTCAGACTACATGGATGGCATTTTTAGGGTGTGTATGCCACTTACTTGCTCTACTGCCCCAAGGTAAGTGTGAGAACAAACGTGTGTGTGTGTGTGTCTGTGTGTGCATTTGTGTGCATAGAACTGTAGCTGTGGAAAATCAGATTTATCCTATTGGGATATCACTGAGGTTTTGTAGCTGCAGGTTCTGGGAGAGGCTGTTTTGCTGCCTCTGGCTACAATTCAAGGTATTACTCTGTTGTTTGATAGAGCCAGTCAAGAATTGCTGCAGAAAACTTGTGTTGAGTTAGCAAAAAAAAAAAAAAAAAAAAAGAAAAGAAAAGGAGGGAGGTGGTAAAATCAGGTGATTAAATACGAGGAGAGCTGGGCTGCTAACAAAGCTGTGTGTACAGCAATATAGACACTGATGTTTTTTCTGGTACTATGACAAGTGCAGAAAACAGAAGTGCAGATGATTGTTTAGAAGAGAGAGATTATAATTCCTACGTTTCAATCCTACAAAAAAATTACTTCTATGATGTTGATTCTCTGTTGGGTAACGTTTGCATTAAGCTGTGGCCTCCACAGAGATCACCATACCCCAAGTAATCCAAGGGAATGCCAAAATATAAAGACCCAAGGAAATAATAAGCAAACAACTATATATATTTAAAATTATTAATCTCTCTCTATTGAAGTGCAAAGTTTTTTTTCTGGTTGGACTTGTCTTCATCCATTATTGTCTCGGGTTGAGCTGGTAAAACGCCAACTGTCCGAGACAGAGTGAAAAGGGCTCGTCTTCTCCAACCAGCTAAAGGAGAAAGAAGAGGGAGAGGAAAAAAAAACTCTAAAACCCAGGTTTATGCTGAAAACTAACTACATGTATTTATACAGAAAAGAGAAAATTAAAA
>JAWWEV010000001.1:116884599-116910442 GCA_035583235.1 Hafferia zeledoni
CTGGCCTCTCCAGCAGCTCCATGTCCTTCCTGTGCTGCCCCCAGGGCTGGAGCAGCTCTGCAGGTGGGTCTCACCTGGGGGGCAGAGGGGCAGAATCCCCCCTGCCCTGCTGCCCACTCTGCTTTGGATGCAGCCCAGGGTATAAGCGGATTTCTGGGCTGCAAGTGCCAGTGCACATTTTTAAGCAGGAAAAAAACCCCTAAAGATGAAAATAAAGAAATTATTTTGCTTTACTTTTAGCCCATTGCTCGGGAAACAGTGGGACTTGTTTTAATTTGATACAGCAATCCTGAATATCTGAATATCCCAGTATCAGCAGGTACTGGTGACCAATATTCCGTTCATCCAAGTACCTTCTCTAACCACACATTTAATCAGGTAAGTTCCAGTGTCCCTCCAAATTAAATCCTTTCTTTTGCCACTTTTAAGAAGAATTCTTTCCTTCTCTAACTAAAAATGATTCCCCTCATAGGAAGGCCTTTATAGTCTTCTCAGAGTCTCTCAAAATTATACTGGGGTCCAGTCTGTGACTAAAAATGCTGTAAAAAGGATCCTTTCTGGTCCTTGAATAGTAGTTGCCCGTTCATACCTAGGCAACAGGATGTGTCTATATAATTGCTGATCTCTCCAGGTTTAAATGTCATTTTTACATAAGAGAACCTTTATTAGTGAATGCCATCCACACCTGGGAGAGGTAATAAAGATGTCCCCTTTTTGTTGCCTGACTAGTCCCTCCTAAATGGTATTTAATCCTTTCTGATTTTCCTGAGGAAATCAGGTGCTGGTACTGCATTTTGAAAGTGGAAAAAAATAAAATCTCCTCTTGACTCCTCTTGTTTCACATAAGAAGGATTAAATATCATTCATACATCCATTGCATTAATAACTATGATGATTAATGCTATGAAGTTTTCGCTAATATCCTTAATTCTTCAGTTCTGTTGAATTAATTGGTTGTTTAACCTGGAGAAAAGGAAGCTCAGGTAGGGTCATATCAGCCTCTAGAACTACCTGAAAGAGAGTTGCAACCAGGTGGGGGTTTGTCTTTTCTCCAAGGCAAAAAGTGACAGGAGAAAAGGAAACCTGAGGAGGTTTAGGTTGGATATCAAGAAAATTTCTTCACTGAAAAGGCAGTCAGACACTGGACCAGTCTGCCCAGGGAAGTGATGCAGTCACCATCCCTGGAAGTCTTCCAAAGATGTGTGGAGGTGGCACTTGGGGTCACGGTTGAGTGGTGAACATGGGTGTGGGCTAAAACCAGACTCAGCTCTGCACCCTTCAACTGGTTCAGTCCCCAGTTCTCCCATTAAGAGACTGGAAGTTACCTGAGACTGTGCTACATGTTACATGATAAATCTATTTTCATAGGCCCACTGCTCTGAAAGAAATAAGGAAAAAGAGCTGGTTATATTTTTTTTCTTTATTCAGATACGAAAATTTGTTATTTTTTCATCATTTGTTTCAAACTTGTGCTTTGAAAACTGTTTGAGGAGATGGAAAATGATGTGAATGCTTTTTTTCTTTCCACATGGCACTCCTGAGCAAGAGGCAGAGCTTGAAGACCCACTCTCCATCTGCTCCTTTATGCAAATTTCCTCCTTCCTGGTGAGAGAAAGCTCCAGGAACGTCTTCAGTGTGGATCCTGTCCCTGCACAGGGCACCAGGGCCAGCTTTGGGCACAACTGCTGTGACAGAGCAACTTGCTGTGAGCAAACAGCTTCAGGGCCATGGGAGCTGGATGTGGAAGGGACTCCTCAGTGCTGGCTGGTGGCACAGCAAGGGATGCTTCAGCCTCCCACCTGGCTCATCCTCCATCCCTTTCCTACCTTGTGCTCCCACTGCAGGATAAACAACTTGCTTTCCACAGAAACAGGAATATTTTAGGTCACATGTACAGGGGTTGAAGGATTAGCAGAGGATTGTTTTTTGGGCAGTGCTGTGAGAAGACAATGCAGAGCAGCTTTCCAGGTGGAATCTCACCAGCTCTCCTCCTGTCCTCTGTGGTGGTGGCTGCTTTGCTGTGGGGCTGCTGACCTGTCAGCTCCACCTGCCAGAGACTGCACAGGACGTTCCATCTGAAGGTGATGCAGCCACGTGGACACACCCACAACTGGAGATGATCCCTGATGATTTTGCTGCAGCTCCTCCAGGAAAATACAAGATTTTGGGAGCCCTGCTATGGGTGCTGCTCCTGCAGCCACATGGGGGTGTAGCAAGGAGCTGACAGCAGAACAGTGTCCCTCTCTCTGCTCTGTTGTTTAACAGGAGTTTTGCATCACACAGTTTTACAGAGCAGTTTGTGGCTGTCGTGCTCCTGGAAGCTGCTGTGAGTAGTGTACAAAGTGCCTGATAGGGGCTTCAGGACCCCCACAGCCCATGTGCCCTCCTGGCTCCCATCCTGCCAGGCATCTTCTGGCCCCAGGAATACCCTTATTGGGGTATCTAACCACCACACTGCTCCCAACCAGGAGGATCTAACCACAGCTCCACCAGGCAAACCTGGTGCCACCAGCACTTTGTAAGGATGAAACTGCTGCTGGCTGGAGTCTGTTTTGGGGATCAACTGGTTTGGGGGCTGCCTCCTGTTAGATTTATGTTCTCTGAAAAGTTAAGTACATTAGTGTGGGTAATCTCACTCCATTACCTTCTATAAAACTGAATCTGTGATTTCCTCCCTGGTGAGCATTTACCATAGCAAAATAGGCTACTATTTTCATATTTAACTCATTGGTAACTCATAAAACCAGCTCAAGTTGTCTGCCCCAAAGAGCAGAAGCTGTGGGACGGGATGGAAGGTCAGAGCTTTTACAAGACCTGGCAGTGTTGGTGTGCTGCTCTCAGCATCACCTCTCACTTGCCCTCACATCCCTATCACATCCCTCCCCCTGCTCCTTTGAGATCGACAAAATTCAGAAATTTACAGGCTTCTTAAAAATCTGAGATGAAGCAATTAAACTTCCAGACTGGAGGATGTGAACCTTTAAAGGCCCTTTGCAGAATATCAAAAGAAAGAGAGGATTATATTTAGCAGGTGTGACAGCCCACGCAGGACATTTCATTGCAGAAGGGGCTGACATGAACCAGGAACCAATACTTAAATTAATATAAAACATCTTGGGGGAAAGGTGTTTTCTTTTCTTTTTTTCTTCAACATTAGGAAATCATAATGCTTTTTGGCTTCTTCAAAAGCAAAAGGTCCAAATATACAGGAGTCATCTGGCATGTAAAATAAAAAGCATGGAGAGGGGACACATACACCTAAAAATGCTTTGGATGAGGTTGGGAGGCAAATGTTGGGGGACTATAACCAAGAAATACAGTTGAGGCTTTTCCTCCCCTGCCTCACCTGAGGCTTGGCATTGCTGCTTACAGATCCATGGGTTCTCCCTCCTCTCCAGGGCAGGTTGCTCAGGGCAGAGGGGCAGGATTGGGATGTGGTGCCCCAGCCAGGTCTGTGTGTGCTGTGGGAGCATCGTCTCTCCCGCCACCTCTCCCTGTCACTTCCCTAAGGCCCTGGAAGCACAACCCTTCATTACAGGGGTGCTTTATTCTGATCACACCATTTCTATTCCTATCACACCCTCCCAAGCCTTGGAGTGGAAAACTTGAGTCGGTAGTTTTGTGGGGAGGCGTCCACAACTTCCTCACTTCATTCACTGGTGCATGTTCCTAATTTTAACCAAACTGCTCCGTTTTGATTTTCCTAAGCTGTGGATTTAATGTCCAGAAGCTCGAGTTGTTTTCACACCCACTCACTGAGCGCCACTGAGGAGTGATGCTGCCTGTCCAGAGCTGCAGGGAAGGTGGGGTGGGCAGCACCACAGTCCCCAACTCTGCACCCTGGTCTGTGGGGAAGGAACTTCACAGGTTCACCAGGAGATCTCCATAGGTGGGTGCTGCTGTGGCAGAGGGTGCTCGGTCCCACTTCTGGGGGTATTTTGCCTCTTCACTCTGATAATTTGTGCAGAAGGTTGTTGCTTGGGACCCTTGGGTTCTTAGTCACCAAAAAAAACGTGCAGAGGGGTAAAAAGCCCATTTTTCTGCTGTGGCTGCTCAGCTGGAGGAAGGTGTGTGGTTGCCTGGACCCTTTGGCATTGAGAGAGTTAAAGGTCCTCGGCACCCACCAGCCCTGGTCTAGGCAGTGTCTAAAATCAGTACTAGACCCGCTTTATTTTTTCCTTAAAAACAGGAAATGGAGCCCTGAAGGCTTTTTAACTGGAGAGAGAGAGAGTGAGGAGGGGGTATGTTCGCTCTGCCCATACCCAGCCCTGAGCCTGACCCAGACTTGGGGGTCTGCGTGTGTGTTTTTTTTATTTCTACTCCTTTTTTTTCCCCCCCTCTCTATTATTTTGGCAGACTTTTTGGAATGTCTGGGAGCTAAGGGCTTTGCTTCATGGAGCAGAATTCTGAAGCAAGAAAAAGAGAAAGTTATAGACTAAACCACAGAAATGTAAACATGTCTGCAGCTAAAATAACTCCACTTTCATTGAAAACACTCCTCGCTCACAATCAGACTTCTGTGTGTGCTATGCTCAATAAAACTGCATGCTAATAGCAACCAATTAATACATTATGTAGCTCTGCTTTAAAAACCGAGACGCTTTTAATTATTTTTTTTAAAAATTAGTATTATTTTTAATTAAGGGACTACTGGGTTTTCTGCCCCGGCCGGTGGTTCTCGCCGCTGATCACTGGGGAGAGCGGCGGGCGATGCCCGGCGGTGCTGCGGGGGCCGAGGCGTGCCTGGGGAAGGTCGGGGTGAGACGGCGGAGGGGAGAAGCGCTGCCCCGCTGAAGAGCCCCGGGAGAGACGGGACGGGACAGAACGGGACGGGGCGCACCGCCCGCTTCTCCCCGACTCGCCCCCGTCCCGCTGCGATTCCCCGCGGGAGCGTGTGCGAGGTGAGTGCCGCTGCCACCGTCGGGACGCCCCCCCGGGCGATGGGGTGCTCAGCACCCTCCGTTTCGGGCGGACCATTCTCTTTTGCCCCCTTCGCCCCTCGCCCCCGTTTCGTTTCGGTGCATCGCGTTGTTTCTCTCGCTGCCGTCCGCGCTGGCACCTGGGGAGCCCCCAGGCTTGGGCTTCACGTCGGGTCCCCGCAACAACCGCACGCTTGTTCTCGCCCCGTAAAACCCGCTGCTGTTCCCCGCGCCGGGAGGCGACGAGCCCCTTCGAGCCGAGCCTAGCCCAGGCAAGCCGAGCGCAGCCGACCACCGGTCGCCCCCCCGTGTCCTCCCCCGCAGGTCCCGCTCACCTCCAGCTCCGCCCGACCCCTCCCGCCGCCCTTGCGGAGGGGGGAGGACTCCGGGGACCGGGGGGGGGCACTGGGGGGTCCGGAGCGCCCCGGGGGGCGCCGGTGCCCGGCGGGGCCGCCTCGACGGCGGCGGGGGAAGCGCCGGGGAGCGGCGGCGGTCCCGCTCGGCGATTGGAGAGAGAGGAAGAGGCGCCCGGAGCCCGGGGCCAGCGCGATGGGCTGAGCCCGTCCCGACTGAAGTGACTCACCGCAGTCGGCAACGCCGCCGTCCCCTCGCCCGCTCCCTCACTCCCTCCCTCTCTCCCGCCGGCGGCGGCCGCTGCTTCCCCCGTCCCCGTCCCGTCCCATCCCGTCCCCCTTCCCCAGCACCCCGGACTCGCCACCACCCCCCTCCCGGTAAGTCCTTTCCCCGCGGGGCTGCGATGGGGCGCGGGGGCGGCGAGAGCAGCTCCGGTCGCGGCCGTCGGGCCGGCAGCGGCGGGGACAGCGGGGCGAGGGACCGGGCCGGGGCCAGGATGGGCTCCAGGGGGCGGCGGGGGGATGCCCCGGTGCCCTCTCGTCGGGCACGTCGGTGGCCGGAGCGGGGCAGCCCCGAGGGCTCGGGGCAACCGCGCATCCTCTGCGGGCGCTCGCTGCGCGAAACTTTCCCGAGTTTCTGAAGTTTTAAAGCATAAAGGGTGCTTCGCTTCGGGCTGGCTCCTGTCTTTTCGGGCAGAAATTATATCGCGCCCCCGTTCCCCCTCGCCATCGGTTTTTTTTGTTTGTTTTTTCCCTCCTTGGTTCCTACTGCCAGCGTTGGTGCCTTTGTAATTCTTTTATCGACGCATCATTCAATTAACTAACACCTCTATTGGCTTTTCAAAAGCCGGGCAGCTCTTGCGTGCAGGAAAACCCTCAGTTACCTGCGTTGGCCTGAGGAAAGGCAGCGTAGGTTGTGGTACCTCTCAGAGTTAGCGATGTGCAGAGCTCTGTTTTGGTGAGCAGATGACTCTGCTGAGGAGTGTGGAGCGCACGTAATTATATTTACAAGAGCTGAAGTTGCGAGTTCTGCCTAGCGTAAACTTCCATTCATTGCTGCCTTTGCTAAGAACCCGCGGCACAAGGAAACCCGCTCGCTCTTTAATGAAGGTTTTGTTCGTACTCTAAAGTGTCGTTCTCTGAATTAACTCGGTTCTGGGGTAAGAGTTTGGAAATTACATTCTGCCCATGTAATTTTGAGTCCATTAGGAAAACCAGGATAGGTCTATGAACTGCACATGGAGAAATGTCACATTCCTTTGGTTTAACCCTTTAAGCACTTCGCTGGTTTCACTGCAGCAAGTGAAGCAGACAAAGACAGCTCCTCACAAGGGTATGAAATGTTAATTTTCTTTGGGGTACGTGGATCAGGTGTGTGATTTCAGGGACACCTGAACTGATAGGAAAGTCAAGGAAGAAAAACAGATTGTTTGGCAGCTTCCTAATTAAAAGTAAGGAAGTAAAGGCAAAAATAAACCATACCTCATACAGGACAAATACATTTTTATGTTGATTATCTTATCAATTTCTTAAAAGCTATTTATAAAAAACAAAGATATGGCACGTTGGAATAGTAACATCAGCTCTTTTCTTTTTCATACACGTATGTGGACAAAAAATGACAAATTCTTTGAAAAACTTTGCAAGACAAAAATCACTACTTCCAAAAACATTTCAGGGTTTAGAACTTTGAACAGCATCTGTCCCCACCTCCCCCAACTTAGTCCCAAAGTTAAACAAATCATATAGTACTGGATAGAGTTACATGTTACAGGAATTTTATAAATGATCTGTCAGTGTAAGTCCTAGGTGTGATTAGTTGGACTTTTTGCTCCTAAAGTGTTATATTTGCATTGTCATTTCTGTAGCATTTGGTTCTTAAAGATACAGTCTAATAGATATATATTAGGGAAATATTTCTTCCAGTGGTTTATAAGCAGTAGTGTCTGTGTGGCTTCTCTCTCTTTCTTTTAAGTGAGTTTGAGCCCTTTGTCAGACACTGAAGAAATCTGGGTGAGTCCATTGAGGGCTTACAGTGGTAGGAACCATGAGCTGAAACCCCAGATTGTTCCAGACTTGGCAGTAGTGTCTCTTATCACAAAGGTGCTCATGTGTATGGTCATCCGTTAGACCTTTTCTGTCTGGAATACCAGGTTGGATCCCGTTGTTGTTAAGTGTTCAAATGACAATTCTGCCTGAGACCAGTCAATGTGAATGTGCCTTTGCTACCTGCCCTGCTGTGGGAAGTTTATTTTCTGTGTGTGCACGGAGTTGTGTAAACAAACAGAAAACCCTGGGAAGGCTGTTGTAATCCAGTGGGTTTGAAGAAAATACCTGGCTACTGATGAGGCAAATCCTCTCCTGCTGCGCCTTCTCCAAAACTCCGGTGCTTCAGTATCACAGTGTGAGGCTCATGGCTCTCCCTCTGCCGAGTGTTTAGTTTTGATGGCTTCACACACAGCAGTTCCTCCTCCAGTGAGCATCAAAAACCACTTTTGTCGTGCTGATGGCATCTGGTAGCCCCCAAACTTTACATGTTACATTTCCTTTCCTTGCCTCTGCCTTACTAAAAGCCCCAGGAGTTACAAGCAGGTAACAACAAAATAATTAAACTGTTTGGGTTGAAATGAACCCTTTCCCTTGAATATATTGAGTTGGATTTTTTCCCCCACTATCAGGAAGTTTGCCGTTTTCTTTTCAGTGAATAGTTGTTATTTTTCTCAGGAAAAGGCAGCTGTAAGGGCAGACTGTGCTTCTTTGAATCATGTGAGTGGCTCTGTGGAAATCTGTGTCCCAAACTGGAGGTGGAAGTTGTTGACAGGGAGTAGGGTCAGAAGGGGCCCTTTGGTCCTGATCCATATCAGCTGAGGTCAGTGGTGAGTGCCTAAAGCTGCCCACTGGTCTTCTGTCCAGCTGGGAAGGTAGACCAGGGATTAGTTCATGCTTTGGATGTTAGTTTTCCTACAGAGTTGATTTAAAATGGTTTTGTTTAAAAAAAAAAGTTCACACGGGCAAGATATTTTCAGCCTGAATTATAATGATGTTTGTCTTGGGTTGAAAGAATTACCTTTTGTGTGATAACACTACACTGGTTTTCATTATACCCACAACTGGCCACTTTCACAGCCAGTGGAGTGTTTTTTATTTCCCAGTGTGGTTCTGGCCATGAACTTTTTGACAGGCAGATTTCCCAGCAAAATCAAACATCGTTTTGTCTTTTAGTTGAAGGTTTGAGTCAAGAGAATTTGTATCGCTTTGGCATTTTAGAAAATAATTATGTAAGTGGAGAAAATCTAATCTATTTCCTTCACAGTGTAGTTAACTAGTGTAGGTAGAAAACTGGCAGTCTAAAATTACTTTGCTAAATTTAAATGTAAGTAAAAAGTAGGCAATAGGAAAAAATTAAAGGGTATATCTAAATATGGAGCTGCGGACATATCTGTTATATTTAAACTGCATTTTAACCTCTTCTATTTATATTTAGTGGTCTGGGTATAATCGGGAGGGCTTGATTGAATTCAAGAAACAGTAATTTCACAATGAACACCAAAGAGTTTAGTCTGCTGTGGGTGCAGAGCATGTCCTTGTTAATCGGCGATGCATCAAAACGAGTGCAGTGAGGTATTTTCTTCCGTTGTTTGAGAGCAGAAGTGATACTTGACCTAAAATCAGCATGAATGGATTAGCAAAACGCCTGCTCCCCGCACTGCTGTGGCAAGAGGATCTCCTCCTGACTTGGGTGGCACTTTTTCTTGTGTGGCGTGTGAGACTGCACTGCAAAACTCAATTTCCCTCGACTTCCCCTCGCTCTGCCCTGCTCTGAAATGCCCCTTTTTAATTTAGGAAGCTGCCATGGTAAGTGGATTGTTCTTGCACGCTGCTTGCATCAGCTGAAATCCTTTCTTTGGCACAACTTCATTCCAGTCAGAAAAAAAAAAATATTCCAGGAAGAAAATACATAGTTATTTTTGTTTGATAATGTGTCGCATAAATATTAATCATCTGCCTGAAGAGCAAATAATAAACACATGTTTTCATCTGACAACAGGCTTTGATAGAGGTTGGGTTGAAACCAAGGCCCTCCACTTGTAGCCACACAACTCTGGGTGACCACTATGGCTGGGAGGTTGTTACTGAGCACAAGTAGGGACTTGGTTTTGCCTTGAGGTTTTCTGTTTTGAGTCATTGTAACAGGGAGGTCACATGATAAGATGCTCAGGTGTTTATTAAAGTGTCTTTGGCAGCAGCGTTGCCTTCAGCCTTCGGAAGGACGCCGTGGTCCCGCTGGTCCTTGTGCTCAGGCACTCTGCAGCGTAGGTAGGATATTCCAAAGCTGCTGCAAACCAATATTGCCTTCTGCTGTGTTGCAGACCTTCTGAATTTCTCAGGTAGCTTGGAGCCTCATGCACTTAATTAGCTGCTGATTGGGGAAAGCCAGGTTGGCTCAGAGGAAGCGATGAGCACCGGCGAGCCCGGAGCGCCGCGAGGCCGGTTAAACCAAACCCAAAGAAATGTGGTTTCAATCAACCCTGCTCAGACACCCAAGTTTGCAGCTTTCTCCAGGAGGTCCGTAATGAAAGGGGCTTGTTTTCTTTTCACCTCGCAAAGAAATAGCGGCGGGAGGAAAACTCTGGTGGAGTTTGCAGCGGGAGAGGCAGTTGGGGTGCCAGGCTGGATGGGGCAGCACGGAGGAGTTCCAGGCTGTTCCTGCCCAGTCTGGGAATGCTGCCTGTGGGTAACACACAGCCCCTTCCCTAAGGAGAGGGGAGCAGGTCCCTGCCCTGGGCAGAGACAGCCCTAGCAAAGGCTCTGCAGGTGTGAGTGGGTCAGGAGGAGGGTTCTCTCCCTGTTGCCCTCCTCCCAAAAGCAATACCTGCTGAATTAGCATCTTTTCCTTCTGCTTTTCACTGTCTGCTACAAGTGGTAAGAGGTTTTTTATTTTGCTACTATTATGCTGTTAAAATGTGCCTTGATTTTTCAGCTTTTTAAGTGTTTTTTAATTTTTCTGGTGTTGGGAGTGTTGGTGTAGGAGCAGTTTGCTGCCCTGTGAACTGCTTGCAACAAAATACTTTGGGAAATTGTCTGATTTTTTCTAATTTTTAAGGCATGTAAGCTTACACTTTGAGCTTTTCATAATACTTTCTGGCCTTGCATGAGTTGATTAGCTCATTAACTATGGATGTACATGGTATATTTGACCTGATTTGACTGAAAAAACCTCTTTCAAGTAGCCACATATTTTTAATACTCATTAGCCATAGTGCATGCAGTCACTGTGTGATTTCTTTCAGTGCAATTAAATGTATGTGTAAAAGTCATGTGGATTTAGAAAACTGCACAAGTATCTTCTGTAAATCACTGTCATTAAACAACAAAAATTGAAATACAACAATCAAACAATTTACTTTAGACAAACTGCATTTCTGTCATGGTTTATATTTTTCTGTGTAACTAAAAAGGGCTTTATAAAGAAGGAAGTTTAGTAGTTATGCAGAAGGAAGGGCTTCTAAGCAAAATTCCGTTTTCTAAGGAGGCTTTGTCAGTTCTGAGTAAACTCTGCAATAAATTTAAACCTGGTGGTTTAAAATTCTGTTTATAAAATGGACTGCTCTCTATAGAGTTCACAAATGATACACAAAGGATTAACTACTGAAGTAACATTAAGATTCTGCATTGCAACATGCACTGAAAAATCTGCTTGGAAAAGCAGCTGATTTTTGCAGGATGTGCAAAGCAGGCATGGGAAAAGTTCTCCATCATTTCTCCAAAGAAATGCAGTTTCCATTGATTGTTCTCATTGTAATTGTCTCCTTATAGAAGAGGGAGGTTTTTGCACAGTGTTGGGCAAAAAGCTGCATTAAAAGCAGGTTTGAAAAAGAAACAAGGTTTTAGTATCACATTAAGATAAAATAAGAGATTTAATATAAAATGAAGATCTTGTTTGGTCCTGGTGGGTATATTGTGCCTTTTCTTGAATTTCATGAGATTGGCCAGAATGTGAAGCTGGGAATTTGGGCTGGTGCTCTTCATTCCTTTGCTACATTTATAAGTTCTCTGGTATTTTTATGTATTTATAGCAGTCTGTGACAGTCTGTGTAGCTCTTGCCATCAAGACAAGCCAAATCATCTGTCACCAATATGTGTGTCAACATCCCGACACTGCCCGAGAGCACCTTCTTTGCAGGCACAACCACGGCTTCATTTCAGCAAAGCAATTAATCACCCTCTTGAAATGAAGAGCATGGAGAAATCTGAACCTGGTGGCTTTGTTCTTCTAAGTGACGAGACTCAAAAATGCTTTGGGGAGGGTGGGATTCACCTCACCTCGCTGTAGTCCTCTAAAAATCAAGCAGCTGGTTGACTGTACTCGTGTAGATTCCCACCCCAGCCAGAGCACAGGTTAATCTTGCCGGTCTGAGACAATGAAATTCCTTTGGGAGAGGCACTGAAGGTGCAGGAGATGGTCCATCATTTTGGGTGGGAACTGGGATTGCAGGACTGGGTGTCTTGGCTTTCAGATGGACCTCCCTGAATTCTGTATCCAGAGTCCAATCCAGGCCCCAGCAGCTCATCTTAAGAAGGCTGAAGGAAAAAAAGTGATTAAAAATACAATAGACAGACCAGATGAATTTTTTACAGCCTGAGTGGGATTGAATCTTATTTTCATTTTAAAGTTGACCTGCTACTAATAGTTTAATTTTTACTGTCAAACATCCTTCTTGTTGTCCAGTTTAGAGATAAAAACACAAATAGAAATAGCAATAGAAAACCCTTTTATGATTTCTGCAGTGCCCTCTTTTAATTTCATTGAAACATTGATGAACAAAAACATTAACCATCATTTCTTTTAGCTTTAGAGTAAGACAGGAATGAATTGATACTGATGCCTTTCTGTCAGGATTCTGTTCTGCTCCTGCAGGAAACAGCAATATCCATTTAAGGTGATTTTTTTTAGACTGGTCCAATATCTCATCCTGCTCAAAAGGGTTTTGCCAACTGTAGAGATGACAACCCTGGTTATATATTTTGCTTAAATCTCTCAAAGCACAGCTATGGAAAGCTTGTTTTGGACAGTCCATGAGATTTTTGCCTGCCCTTGGGCACAGGGGCAGTTTTTGGCCCCCAGTCGGTGCCTTGGCATGAGAGTGGTCCCTGCAAGAAGCCCAGCCGAGCTCTGGAGCTGCAGCCAGGCTTGCAAAGCAGCTCTGGCCGGGCCAGTGGGAAGGAGGGGCCAGCTCTGTGTTTGTTATTTGCTTGTGATTTCCATGACAGTTCACAGGAAAGAGAGTTGTAACCAAATGTGAGCCCAGGGAGCTCTGTCTGTGGTCGGTCTGCAGAGCAGTAGTGTCGGGTGGGGGGTCAGGTCTGCTGGAGGATGCAGGAGCTGGGATGAAGGGAATTTGAGCTGTTCTCCTGTCCCTCTTGGTTAACACCTCCCTGTGATGTGGCATGGGATAGAGAACCAGTGGGATGGGCACTGCACCCTCAGCCACCCACAGGAGCACATCCATCCGTCATTTCTGCCCCTTGGGTTTAACAATTCCTGCCAGGTTTCGATCCAGGATAGGGTTTATATAACTCCCTCTTTGCTGTGCTGATTCCACAGGACTAAAGAGGAGTGAGAAGTAGTAAAAGTCTATTTTGGTCACTAAAGTAAGCAGACATGACTCAGAATACTCACTGGGAGCAGATCTGCTGGATGAAAAGGTGCCATTTTTACAAAGTCACTTTTCTGACCGTGCCCTTTCAACTCTTACAAAAATAGAAGCCTTTCTCTGGCACTTCTCTTGGAAAGCAGAAATGGGAGTGAGAGCAGGGATGTTTGTTGCACTTCAGCCTCTGCTTCGAAACCGGCCCAAACCGTGTGCAGGTTTTGTGAGGCATGTGCAACATGTGTTTAACACCAGGAAAAGTGGAGAAAGAAGGCATTTGAGTTTCCTGGGGAGGGGATTTGGGCTTGGATAGTTTCACCACTTGTAGTAGGAGAGCGTGATTCCTCGTTCCTGCCTGTTAACAGTTGGATGAATCCTGGCTGCGACTCTGCGCCGGTTTCTGGCATCCTGGTGTCCCTGCAGGAGCAGAATTCACACCAGTGGGTTTGTCTGAAGCACAGCAAGGCTCCTTCTGACCATTGCCTCTGGGTTCCTCTTGCACTGTGTGAGTGGCCTCAGCTAAAAATGAGCCTGAAACCACATTGACGTAATTGTGAGTGTTTGTGGACCTGTGAGGAAGCAAATCATCGCTGGCAACCAGAGTCCTCAAGTGGTTGACACTCACATGAGAGACCAGAACCTGCTCCTGGGTCCACTCTGATCTGCATTCCATGGAAAGCATTAGCAAGGCAAATCATTTCTCACAAAGTCGCTCTTGGCTAAGTAGGTGATACTGAATTTTTGAACTCTTCGTCTCTCTCTCTCTCTGTCTCTCTCTCTCTCGTTTTTAATGGTTTGGTAGGAAACTGGGGCCTGGCTGGTGCACAGGGAAACTCAAAACCAGTGGTGTAAGCACACCACATGTACTTCTGGGTGTTTTGACAGTCCTGTTGTTCTCCTTGGGAGCATTGGTCTCTTGGAAAAAAAGCCCCAAAACGCAACAAGCCCATTTTAACATATTTACCACTTTCAGTTAGTTTTACACGGGGGGAAAAACACCAACCCATAAATTTCTCTTCTTCCCACAATCCAGAATAACCCATGGAAGAGTTTGAAAACTCTGAATTTCTGCTCAGGGGATGAAATCTTGACCTTGCTGAAGAGGCTGAAGCTTCTCTGCTGTCTTCTAAGGAGACAGAGCTCTTCAACTTAAGTGTTTCTTCTTCCTCATGTTTCTGCTGGGGCTGGAAAGCTGTGAAAGTGTTGTTGCTGCTCATTTCCTAAAGCCTTAATTCCCCCCAGTTACTACAGCATTTAAAGGCACTGTGTTTTTAGTGCAAGAAACAGGCACTGCTTTTTCTCCTGATAAAATTTCCCTTGTATGAGCTCAGAGACTTTCCACTTTCTCTGTGTGGGCTCATCTTTCAAAGAGGAGGAGACATGGGTCATACGCCTGTGGGTCTCACAACTCCCTCCTGCTCCATCTCTGGCCCCCTCCCAGTCCCTTGGCAGCAAAGAGTCAGTGAAGATTTGCTGTCAAGGTCTCTTCTTAATTCCTTACAGGACTCAGTAGCTTCCTATTGCTGGGGAATCCTATTTTTTCTGCTTTAAATTTGAAAGGTGTTTTGGATATGATGACATTTACAGCCAAAGCACATCACCTTTTACATATTGTCTGCTTTTCCTGCAGCAACACAGGAGATTTCAACAGGCCCGAAAAGGGAGGGGGGAGAGCCCAACAGTCTTGGGGGACACACAGGACTGTCACTAATCTGGCACTGCATGGGTTGTGAGGAGCATGTTGCCTTCTCAGCCCCACTTGTGTTGTCTGAAGCAGAGCTGAGAACACCAGGGGAAACTCTGAACTCCAAATTTTGTGTAGAGCTTGTTGGGAAGTTGTTTGTGTTACAAAATCACAGACTCATTCAGGTTGGAAAAGCCCTCCCAGCCCACAGAGCCCACCCTGTGCCTGATGCCCACCTTGTCCCCAGCCCAGAGCACTGAGTGATGGGCACTCCTAACCTCCCTGGGCAGCCCCTTCCAGTGCCCGACCACCCTTTGCAGGCAGCAATTCCTGCTGCTGTGCCCCCTGCCCCTGCCCTGGCCCAGCCTGAGGCCGTGCCCTCTGCTCCTGTCCCTGTGCCCTGGGGCACAGCCCGACCCCCTGTCCCGGCTCCCCCTCCTGGCAGGGATTGCAGAGCCAGAAGGTCCCCCCTGAGCCTCCTTTTCTCCAAGCTGAGCCCTCCCAGCTCCCTCAGCTGCTGCTCCAGCCCCTTCCCAGCTCCATTCCCTTTCCTGCACACCCTCCAGCCCCAAAATGTCTCTATTCCATGAGGTCCCAGCACTGGACCCATCACTCAAGCTGCAGTCTCACCAGTGCCCAGCATAGAGAGACAACCCCTGCCCTGGTCCTGCTGGCTGCACTGGTTTTCATTCAATCCAGGTCCCATTGGCCTCCTTGGCCCCTTGGACACACCTGGGCTCATGTTCAGCAATGTTTGGAAAGCCTGGGTACCTTTCTCACCAGCACTGAAGCCGTTTCAAAAGCCAAACTCCCCCAAGGAGGAGGCAGCACAGTGAACACAGTGTGTAATGAAGAGGCTTCATTTATCTGTGGTCACAGAGGTGGCCCTGGGGTGACGAGGGTCCCACTGCTCTAAGCACAGCCTGCCCTAAAGGGGTGCAGCTGGTGGTGTGCCAGGGCTTGCAGCCAGGTGTGATATGCCATACACCAAGTTTTCCTAACCCCAACACACTGAAGGGCACAGCTTTTACAGTTCCACCCCCATTTTCTGTGCGTGTGTGCCTGGCAGATGTTTGCCATGGGCAGAGGGAATCAACCAAAAACTCGGCTTTTAGGTAAGCAAAACGTTCCTGTTGTACTGCTGTAATTACAAGCATTTTAAATTAGGTATTGACAGCAGTTGAGAGCTGGTTCTCCACTGTGCCTGCTGGCAGGCAGAGGGATGTGTCCCCCTCCTTATTGCAGGCTGGGACAACAACTCATTAACCAGTTACTCTACAGTGGTGTTACTCCACATATGGTCTGAGGGCTGCTGGTGGTCTGGAAGACATTAGAAAGTGGTCTGAGAAATGGCTGCACAAGAAAAGGCAACAAATAACCCCACATGGCCAGACTGCCATTCCCACATCTCTGGCAGGGACGGGCCGGTGTCACCAGGTCACCCGGAGTCCCCAAGCTGTGCCAGGATCTAATTGCCTCCCTCTCCTGGGTTGAGTCCAAATGAATGGATCTCAAGTAATTCCACATGAGGGAAAGCTTTGCTTGATGTGGAGCAAGTCTTCCTTCGTTCAGGAGGATGAATATTTGCCTCTCCTTGTGTTTTTAGTGCACGGGATGGGCCCAGGGATGCTGTTTCCACATCCGTGTTGCCAGAGGTAATGAATGCCACGGGGAAACGGGCAGTGGTGAGCCCATTTCCTTCACAGTGGGAGGAAAGCAGTAATTCAGGAGATTGTTAAACATTAGAAATACCTCTACAAGGTCCCTACAAAGATACACTCCATTTACATTAAAGTCCCATAGGGCCAATTATCTTGGAAGAACAGAGGAACTCAAACAAAAGCTGAGTCAGGTGTGCTGCCCACCAATGGACTGGAGCAAAAATGGATGCAGAGAGAAAACACTCGTGTGTGTTATGAAAGTGAGAACATTTCGAGTAGGTCTGTGCAATAACCAGCTTTTACTGTTCCCCCAGGATCAGTGTGCACAGGAAATATCTGTGGCATGCTTTCTTTTCCTGGAGATGACAGCAGCCTTTTGGCAACCACTTGGTTCAATGCTTTTCAAAATGCTGGGCTGTTGTATGAATGTGCTCTGATTTTTCTGGTGCCAGAGCCTTTATGCTTGGCTTTCTACCCTTCCTAAACTTGCCCATTCCCATTGCAACCCTGGATACTTCTCCACTAGTGCCACTTGGTAGGTGGTAACGATGCCTCTGTTTTTCTCCATGTCACCATTGGAATGGGGCTTGAAAAAAAAAGGGAGGTCAGCAGAAGTGCCTTATGCTCCTTGTGTGAAAACAACCTCTGTGGCCTGTGCTGCTCTATGGGGGTGGCTCTGGACTCCTGGAGATGGAAGGTTAGGGCAAACAAATTTGAAACACTTTGTCAGTGTTTTCTGAGAGCAGTTTGCACGAGACTGCAAAGCAGAGCTTGATACGCTGGGATTAAAATCTGCCTTTGCATCAGCTGCTAGACCACAATTTTAATTGAACATCGAGCTATTTACAGTGAGACCTGAACACTAGAGTGCACTGAACCTTCAGGCAAGGGGTTTTGAAAATGAGTCAGTTTTGAGACACTGGAGCAACGTGTGCCTAAAAACGTTTACGGATGCAGATTGCTTGAAAGGGCCTCTTCCATTTAACATCATAAAAGAACTTTCAGGAGAGAAGACACAATAAACAGTCTGAGGTCTAATAACTGAACGTGCAGGGCTGAAAGGTTTTAAAATACTTCTTGCTTAAATAAGAGTCATTAACATTGTAACTGATAATGAGAAAAACGCTCCTGCCATTAGTGGTTTACCACTTTGGTTCTGGGAGGATAAAAACAGCTTCGTAAAAGAGACCACAGACTGTCCATTTTCAGCCTCAGCGCAGGGCAAAGGCTTCAGAAAAACACAAACCCCATAATTTAAGGTAATAATTTAGTGTTTGTGTTTGGGGAACATGCTGGAGATGCCTTTTGAACACAGGAGAGTGTGGGTGACATGGGGCTTGGTGGCCACGGGTGATGGGGAGTGCTGGAAGCCCCACCACTGGGTGTCCTTCTGTAGGACATCCACCTGTTGGGAGCAGTGCAGGAGCATCTTCTGCCTTCCAGCCTGCCTTTGGGATCCCCACCTGGCTGGGGAAGTCTGTCTTTGCCTTTGCCACAGGGCTCAGCATGTACACGAGGGTACATGAGGCTCCATCCTGGGGTCCTGGGATCCTTTCTGCATCCATCTTGCCTGCTGCAGGAGTAAAGTTTTTTAGAAATGGTTAAATTTCAGTCCCAGCTCATCATACTGGTAGAGGAAATCAAAGGTGCTGGGGCTGGGAGGAGCTGGCTGCCTCACTTGGGGGCTGAGGAGCAGCATCAGTAGCAGGGGTATGACATTTAACTTGTCCATCGGGGCCAGGTGCTCATTTCTTTGGGGATGTCCCTTCCCCTTCTTCTGTGCCTCTCCTTCCTCTGGGCAGACCAGGCTGGGCTCTGTGTCCTGCTGGGTTAGTGGGAGGACTTGTGCTGAGCTCAGCCAGGACTGACTCAGACCCTTGAGAATCATCGAATGGTTTGGGCTGGAAAGGACCTTAAAGATCATCCAGTTCTAACCCCCTAAAAAACCTGATATTTTCCCCTGGGAAAACAAAGTTTGGGGTTCAATGTGCTGTATTCTGGCCTTGTCTTTAGTAAGAGCAGCCACAGGTTGAAGTGTTCTCTCAGGTTGTCTCTGGGTGTAAATACAACCACACCAGCTTTTACTGATGCTTCGTGCAGCCCTTTTACATCTTACGTAAAAATGGAAAAGTTCCCCCAGCTGCCCCCACGAAAATGACTGTTGTGCCTTGTTCAAAATGAGAACTCAATCAAGGAAGGAACACAGCTGGGCCAATGACAAGAGAAACAGAGCGCTGCCAGGGTGAATTTTTATGGAAATGCTCCCTGAATAGTATTTCCATGAAAAGGCGACTTACTCGCAGCTGTGGGCTGTGCTGCATGAAGGAGAGTGTGTTGTACCACACCCTGAATCTGTCAAGGTCTATAAACCTTGCACGTATTTTAAGTTCAGGCAACAGAGAGGCCATATTTAAGACACAAAGGTTTTCTTCTTTATGTCAATGTAATTATGTTATCCCCAAAGGATGGAAGTGGAAGCCAGGGGAAAATGAAAAGGGAAGTTTATGGAAGAAACGTTTCAACTGTAAAGTTCAAATATAATTTGAAATATAAAGTAAATTGATCTGTTAAAAAGGACACTTTTAGTATCATGAAAAGGTACTGGCTTGGCATTTCAACAGCATCCCAGTGATAGCAATGGCTTCTAGATCCGTGTCAGGGGGTGTGGTGGTCCTTTTAGTGAAGAAATGACCTAAAAACTGCAAAAAACTTCCCTGTTATGACAATGGGACTTTGCTGATTCACATCAGTAGAAACAAGATTAAGGGAACCATATAAAAAGTAAGAAATGAAGGATAATTGATGTTTGTATTCAAAAAACAGGAGGGGAAAAAAGGCAAAGTGGCAAAAACCTCAGCCCAATCTTTGAACTGCCACGTTTAGATTTAATTAAACACCTTTTTTTTTTGTTTGTTTTTGAGATGTTGTAGCTTTCTCAATGGGTTGGTTTCCAAGCAGCCTGACAGGTTTTACTGTAGATTTACTGGCTATTGGCAGAGCTCTTCCAAAGGTTGATTTTTGGAATCTGTTAATTTTCCCTTGTTTCTTGGACTTTTTTATGTCACACCAATCATCTTTGAAATGTGCTGAGAGAGAAGTTCTTGAGACAGCCTTGAAACCTTTCAGCCTATTTCTGCATGTTGCTTTCTGAAATAGATGGGAATGCGTTTTTTTAATTTATGATAGCTTATAACTTGATGCCATGGCTGTTCTAAGAATAATCAAGGATTGTTACACTGACTTGTTTGTTTATGTTTCCTTTTGGCACTGCCAGTGATAAGCCAGGGGTAATAATACTAAGCATATTCTCCTGTCATCTTCTCAAAGCTTTCACCATGGAATAAAAGATGACTGTGTGTACGTTTTAAAGATGAAGGCACTTGTCAAATGCTATAATGTCTTCATAAAGGTCTGCAGTGGAGATCCCATTACAGAAAAACTTTGGAAATGGCTCTGGGAGTTGGGAGTAGAAGTGAGTGACTGCCATTTTTAAACAATATTTGATTTACCAAGAGGGGAAAAAAAACCCCAAACCCCAACCTACAAAGGAATCTCAGCAGGGGATTGTGAAAGTGTGAGCAGATTTGGTGGTGGCATTACAAAGAATTAGAAGGTGGGATCTGTGAGGGGTTGGTAGGTCTGTTGCTCCTCTACTGGCAAGTCTCTTCCCTGCATCCCAGTCTGTTATGGAATTGGGTATCCATGGGAGAGCATCCCCCTCACTTGGTGGCAGCAGGCAGTGTCCTTGCTCCTCTCTGAACCTCCCAAGCCCATCTGATAAACTCCAAGCCACAGAAAACGCATCAGTAGCAAGTGCTGACATGGGTGGAACACCCCTGAGGATGGAGGAAGGGATCCTGTTACCCCTTGTTCAGCTGCACAGCCTCTCAGCCAGCAGAGAACGAAATGTTAACCCTTTCAGAGCTCTCCTGGTGAGCAGGGGAAGGCAGTAAAGTGCTTCTTGCTTCCCTGAGGTTTGGCTTTGAAAGGTCTGAATAAGCACAGAAGGGCTGTGGGGAGACCAAAGTTCTGAGTGGCTCAGGAGATGTCGTAGATGGCAGTGGAGAGGACAAGGCTGGGATCCATCTGCTGCAGGCAATAAAGTGTTGGGGCTGAGCTTTCATGCTCTCAGAGAGCAGAGCATTGGAATGAATTACAGCCTCCTGTTTACTCTGGGGCTCTTTATCATCCCTCATCTACTCAGAGGCACTTTGCGCTACAAGAAGCAGAGGATGTTCTCCTAAAAAAGAAGAAAAATCAGTTTATATCATTGCATGGACTCCTGCTATCACTGATTAACCCCCACATCCCCACAAACAGAGTCATGCACCACTTACTTAGCACTAGAAAGGGGATGTTCCATCTCTAGGTTATTTCCCCAGTACTTTTATTTTTCAGCCCACAACAGGAAGGGTTCAGAGAGTATATCCAGAAAGATGTTTTTGTTCCCCCACCATGGGTTTCAGTCCCAAAACTGCCAATTAAATTATCCCATAAATCCTCCATTATAGGTAGTAAAACCTAATTTTAGATTTCCTGCCTGCTCCAGTGTCCTGCCTGATTGCTACCAGTTGGACAGAGGCTCAACCTGCTAAGCAGACAATTGCAATGAATTGGCTGTTTCTTTCTGTGCCACATGTGGAGAACTTTTTAGTATCTGGCATTTGGTCATAATTCTCTCTGGCTGTTTTCTACCTTTTAGTAGCTCCAGTGTTTTTTGGGTGTATTTTTTTGGGTTTTTTTTAAGGCTGGAAAGTAGACATCTGTAATTTATTCTTTTGGCAAAGTTTTTGTGAGAGAAGAAGTTGTTGCCCTGTGGATTAGGAAGAATGTTAACCTGCCTGCCACCACTAAAACATTAATAGTTTAAAATTAGTTGTTATATGATTCCTGTTTAAAAGCACTGTATCAATAGAGCTAAAGCAATTCTGTGTAAGCTGAAAATATTTTGTGTTCTCTGAATATAAATTCATTCTTTCCCTTCTGATTTAAATACAAATACATTATTGAACTCCAAACAGTGCTGATTTTCTTGGGGGCAACTTTTGCTAACCATATTCTCATGGAGTAGCATTTATTTTACATACAGAAGAATATGCATACTGAAAATTGCTAGTTTATTCTGAGTATAAATGACTCCTACCATGGTGTTTTTCACCATAAGCTTTGCTGAGGACAAATACATAATACAGCTGTGAGAAAAAGTGGGTTTATCATGCAAATAAGGGATAAATCCCTTAGTCTTTGGACAAGGGGATATTTACATTCAGCATGGAGAACTTCTGTCACTGGGATTGAAGTAGAATTCAAGAATCTGTATGCAAAGGAAAATGAGCCCAAAATTATTAGAAATTAACTATTTTCTTTGTCTGTCTGATAGATTTATGTTGTTGTTTAACCTGGTAAAATTTCTGACCCATCCAAATTGGATACTGAGAGGTACCTGTGGTTATTTTGTACCTCCCCAAAACATTATTTCCTGCCTGAATAATTTGGTGATGTTTTAACAACTCTGTGTCAGATCAGGAAGGTGTGTGACAGTTGGCAAGGGACTTTTTCATCTCCAGTGACAGGAAGTTTAATTCAAGGTACAGGGTGCAGTTTAATTCAAGATAGAGGGTGCAGTTTAATTCAAGACACAGGGTGCAGTTTAATTCAAGATACAGGGTGCACATAATCTTAGGGGTATTTGCAAAATGGAAAACTTCTGCTTGGAGACATCACGTTGAAGGAGCAAACAATGCTTCTCATAGAATCTTAAGAGTGATTTGGTTTAGAAGAGACCTTAAAGATCACCCACTTCCACTTCCTGCCATGGGTAGGGACACCTCCCACCAGCCCAGGCTGCTCCAAGCCCTGTCCAACCTGGCCTTGGACACTTCCAGGGATGGGGCAGCCACAGCTGCTCTGCCCAACCTGTGCCAGGGCCTGCCCACCCTCACAGCCAAGAATTTTTTTGTGATATCTGCTGTAAACCTACTCTATTTCAGTTTGAAGACATTAATATCAGATTAATGTAATGCAGGGGCTGGACCAGGACTTTCCTTGAGATCCAGTTTTGTTGATCCATCAAAAGCCTTAGAATCACAGGATCATTAAGGTTGGAAAATACCTCTCAGGTCATCAATTCCAACCACTGAGTATCACCACCATGTTCATCACTAAATCATATCCTCAAGTGCTACATCCACACACCTTTTGAACACTTCAGCGTGGTGACTCCACCACCAATGGGCAGCCCATTCCAATGCCTGACCACCCTTTCAGTGAAGAAATATTTCCTTATGTCCCATCTAAATCTTCCCTGGCATAACTTGAGGTCATTTCCTCTTGTCCTGCATAAGTCCTTGCCTTGCACAGGTAAACTTCAGCTGACCCTGTTGGTGACAGCCACAGCACACACTGGGGGTGCTCAGATGATGGCAGGACCTTGGAAGTTGGCACGGACACTGAAGAAGTGTCCATCCTTGCTGGCAGGCAGGACTGTGGGCACAGAAAGGGTGGGTTCTGTTCAGATGGGCAAATTAATGTTTTTTGGTGATGCCCACCCATAGATCCCAGCAATCTGGGAACTGCAAAGTGGATCAGCCCCTTCCCTTTCTCTGTGGATTCTCTGATGTCTAACTAAGGCTGGTTCTCTTGGGCTTTGCCCTTGGTGGAGGCACTGACTGTATTCCCCTCTTCACCCAGCTCTTTACTTCCCCCAGTCTCTATGGAATAGTGTATTTTCAGTCTATCAGCCCCCTGTTAAATTTGGTAAAAAACAGGCAATGATTCCTAAGCTGATGGGAGGAAAGGTCAAGAAACACTTCTTTGTGCACACAGTGTGATATCTCAAGTCTCATTGCTTGGAGAACTGAGCTAAAAATGGAACCATCGTGGTCTCCTTGCTGGAGAGATCCTCTCCACTCACTTTGTTTACTGTACTGTGGCTCAGTGTGGGGAGATTATCATTTGTTGAGTGGTGCCTGAAGCACTGTATAAAAAATAAAACATACACAAAGACTAACAGAGAGTGGAAGAAAGGAATTTTTAGGCCTCCCAGTCTGTGATTGATGAAATAGTATATGTATGTTTTCAGTTGTATTATTTGTCTAGTTTAGGAACCTGGAAATATGGGAAGGGGTGGTCACAGATAGAAAATAATCTACATGTTTTCTGTACTGAAATCAAGTACAGGAGTGACAGACAGGACCCTTTGGGGTACAGAGCTCTGGAAACTTCTGCTGAATTTCTTGGATGTGTTGCTGGCTTCAGGAATCACCCCTTGTAGCAGGATTGTACTACACAATCCAGTCTTTAGATCCCTATAAAGGGAACCTTCAAATGTAATCTGAGTGATTCAGTCACATCTGTATATCCATAGACATGGGAAAAAAATCCTTGGAAGCAGAGAGTGCTTGATTTATCCATGGATATAATTCTGAAACTTAATCATGGTGTGTAAAATGTCAATATTTTATGTCTTAGTTGAGTGTTTGATATCAAGCTACCAGCAACACCTTCCTGTGTGCCAGAGGTTCCAGCTCCCCTATTGAGCATCTCCTGCACTTCAGTGTTGCTTTGCTGTACTCTGATTTTCTAATTTAGAGGCAGCAAGAATCATAGAATCATGGAGTGCTTTGGGTTGGAAGGGACCTTAAAGCCCACCCAGTGCTACCCCCTGCCATGGGCAGGGACACCTTCCACCAGCCCAGGTTGCTCCAAGCCCTGTCCAACCTGGCCTTGGACACTCCCAGGGTTGGGGCAGCCACAATTTTTCTGGGCAACCTGTGCCAGGGCCTGCCCACCTGCACAGGGAAGAATTTCTTCCTAATAACCCATGTAACCCTACTGTCTGTCAGTGTGAAGCCATTCCCCCTTGTCCTGTCACTCCAGTTCCTGATGAACAGTCCCTTTCTGTCTTCCCTGTAGGTCCCTTCAGACACTGGAAGGTGCTGTGAGGTCTCCACACACCCTTCTCTCCTCCAGGCTGAACAATCCCAACTTTCTCAGCCTCTTGGCTGAGCTGCTCCAGTCTCCCTTATCAAATTGCCCTCCTCTGGACTTGCTCCAACAGTTCCATGTCCTTCATAAGAAATTTAGACAATTTGATACTCAATGCAGTAACCCTTGGAATTCTACACTGATTGCACTGGGCACTTTCATGCTTATCTCATTTAAAAATATTTGCTTTTTACACTGAGCAGAGAATTTTGCTGACTATCCAATATCTTGCATGGGAATGCTCTCAATTCTGACTGTCTGGCTTCAGAATTTGAACAAGGCTTGTGTCAAGCCTGTGCTGTCTTGAATATGCTACTGTTACCAGAAAAAAAGAGTCTGTCTTGTATTCCAAGAAAAGGGGATGTGCTGGGGTTTGCAATTTTAGCATTACAGATTCTTTATTATTAATAGATTAGTGGGGATTTTTCCAAAGACTCCTATGAGTCAGAAGAGCTCCTGTTACTAAATTTCATATATTCATTTATTTATACAACTATACATGAAGTCTTATGGTCTTTGCAGCCCTGAAGGAGCCAAGGAACTGTAAGTGTAAATGCAGTTCATTGAGTTCTGGAGATCATAAATATCTCCTTTAACATCTGATTTTTCTTGAACTATGGGCATTGAAAAAAAGGGTCTCACCATTAAGAAAGAAGGGGCATATGCTACTCTTTTGGACAACCTGTGTATTCATACCCACAGCAAAACTTTGGCAGAGAGTAGTTAGAATTAAACTGTCAGCACCAGGACAATTTTATTTTATGTTCTGAAAGGTTATTTGAGTTTTATATGTTCATTTATTTTGCTGATTAACAGCCCAGTCCCTCTCTTGAAAAATTCTCCTGTTTTTTTTTCATTCCTGTGGCTTCCCCAAGACGGGCAGAAGAGATAAAGTCTCAGGCAGAGGGAATGTGAGAGGAGGAATATCAAGGGATGAAATTCTCTTTCACCAACATGAATTTGGCTGGGCTTTATGACAACATTTTGGGGTTATATCATGAAGAGATTGTCCAGACAGACCTCAGCCATGCAAGACCTTGGTGTAGAAGGGAACCAGCTGCAGACAGTGCCTTCTGGAGACTCTGCCATGCTGGTAAATCATGGAATTATACAGTGGTTTGGCTTGGAGGGCACCTTAAAAATCATCCAATTCCAACACCTACCACTAGACCAGGTTGCTCAGTCGAATCCAACGTGGCCTTGATATAATCAGTATAATATTGATGTTATCTTTGTGTTTCCTTGCTATCTCACCACTACTGAGGTGGAATAACAGGTATCATAGAATTACAGAATCATAGAATCTGTTGGGTTGGAAAAGACCTCCGAGATCATCAAGTTCAACCCTTGGTCCAACTAGATATGTTTTCCTGGAAAATAAAGGTGATTAGAGAATGCCTCTAGTTTCTTTCTTTCAAGAATAATAAAAATAAAAAGGAGAGAATTAAGAGCATTCTCAATAATTAAATGACAGTGATATCAGTGTTTTCAACCAATGTGGTTTCCTTTGCACTACCTGAAGGGAAGTTCTGGCCAGGTGGGGGTTGGTCTCTTCTCCCAGGCACTCAGCAACAGGACAAGGGGGCAC
>JAWWEV010000001.1:116927544-116948917 GCA_035583235.1 Hafferia zeledoni
TCAGGCCTTGGAATGGGCTGCCCAGAGAGGGGGTGGATTCCCCATCCCTGGAGGTTTTTAAAGTGAGCTTGGCCGTGTCACTGAGTGCCATGATCTGGTAAAGGGACTGGAGTTGGACCAGGTTGGGTGGGATTTGATGATCTTGGAGGTCTTTTCCAACCCGATTGATTCTATGATTCTATGAAATCCTGCTTGTCAGGTGAAGCACCCAGGTGACGAGAGCTCAGGAGGGGCAGGACTCCCTGTCAGGTATTCCCAACTCTGTGGCTCTGTGAGCTGTAGCAGGATGAGCAATCTGGAGGTCCTGTGAGGTGACCCACAGTTGGTCCTGGGCAGGGAACAAGCAGCATTTTTGGGGGACTAAAGGGGACAGAGGCACCCAAATCTGTAAAGAGCATTGGAACTCCTTCTTCTTGTCTAGATGTTGTTGGAATTTGAGAAAAGGCATTAGAGAGACTGAAACAAAGAGGGATATGGCACAATTCCCCTTTTTCCTGGGTGGACTCCTTGCCTGGGGTGAGGGACTGTTATGGCAACACAGTGATGAGAGTGTGAAAACACTGCAAACATGATCTAACACGGGGTTCAAAACATTTTTCTGTCCGTTTTATGTGTAATTTAGCAGTTTTCAGATCCTGTGCGTGAGGTTTGGAAAGCTTTGAATGCGAATCCCATAAATCCAAGGAATAATGTGGCAGGTGTGGATTTACTGGCGAAGGGAGGAAGGGAATTGAAAACCATCTCAGTGACTTCAATCTGAGCAACATTGCTGTCAAAATTTTGCCCTTACTGAAACAAGCATCTCTTGCTTTTGAAGATAAATTTAAGTTCTGTGGAAAGAAAAATGTTTCCTTAAAACCAGGACATCAATGTCCCAATTGATCAGCCACAGATGGTTGAGAAAAGGGGACAAAATGGGAATTTGGCTTGTTTGGGGGGTTTCTTTAATGGGCCATCAAATTAACTACTTTGTTTTCATGGATTTAAAGGGGGGATAAAACTACATGTTTTAAGTAGTTAAGGGCAAAGTGTGCTAAAATCTAAATGGTGATACCTTTATTTGCACTGTTTAGAGCAATACATGCAAATTAAACTTGCATAGTTTATAGGTGGTTCTCTTAAATCACTGCAAGCTGCAGCTCAGCCTTTGTCAGGGAATATTTCTGCTAAATCAATAGCTAAAAGCTACCTGCAATTTGATTTCCAAGTTACTGTAGATCTGAGAAGAGATAATGAGATAAATACAGCTAATGCTGAGGAAAAATGTATTTTCTATGATAATCCTTTCTGCTTTAAAAGATAAGATCAAGGTCATGGGCAAAAGGAAGACTTTTGTGGGAGAAATGGGAATTTCAAGGATTTTAAGGAGAATGGAGAAAAAGATTTCTTAAATAATATTCATGCTCCTACATTTTTATTTCTAGTGTCTTGGCTTATTGATCCCAATTTATTACCAGTTGTTTGATGTTTGAGTTACTGAGCAGGACTCTACATTATTTACATTATATGGTGGTGTTGTTTTAACTGGTTTTAATGGTTTTCCACCTCCTGCACATGCAGACAAATGCTCCCCACCTGCCCCAGCCCCTCTGTGCTGTATTAGTGGCCATGGATAAGGGATTCCAGAACCTCCAAGTGCTGTTAATTGAGCGGCTGGAGCACATTTGCAGCTCTTGTAAACGGGCACAGCCTCAGTGATTTGGTGCTTATTTCTATCAGCTCCAGATCTGCCCCAGTCCTGCTGCCTCTCACCAAACTGGGAAGAAGGGATTGTGGAAATCCCTAAAACCTTGGGTGCTGAATAATGGGGCTGTGCAGGGCAGAGCATGTCCCAAGCTCTTATTTTGGGAAAATTGGCCATTACAAATAAAGATCATTTTTCCATGAGGATTTCAGGGGTGTTTTCTCCTGTATGAAATATATCCTAAACAAACTGTATAAACAGAATTTCGGAGAGCTTCAACTTTACTGATTCTCAAGGAGGTCTGGGGAAGAAAAGATGCTTATCTTGTTAAAAGATAAGGGATTTCCATTGAAAATAAACTTTTAAAATGTAATCATGTGACTTTTGTTTCTTTGGTTATGCAGCTGCCTTGGGATCTGAGCTCCTGGTAAACACGTTGGCCTGTTAAAGGACATGATTCAGACTGTCCCAGATCCAGCAGCTCACATCAAGGTTAGTTTCCTGTTTATTGTGTGTCTTCAGATGTTTGGAGAGTCATAAAGTTAAAGAATATGTATTCATACCGCAGGTTTTCTTGCATGTTTATAAACTGTGCTGCTGCCCAACACTGACTCCTCTATTCCTAAATATTTATATGCCATTGTCTGAGTCAGTCCTGCAGTCTTTGTTGCTGACACCTGTGTGATCTGCTCCAAGTGTGTGGATATTTTAAGGATAACTTTTTTATAAAATTAAACCCCTTTGATCAACCTTTAATATTTGGTATGGTTGATAAAATACACCTATGTGTGAAATGTTGAGTTTCTGTGTTGCTGGTTATGCTCCACAAAAGGCAGTGGCAAACATTTGCTTCAGCTGAAGAAGGAAAATGAACATCATGCAAAAATTCAAAGCCAAACAAGCACCCCTTTGAAAAGATTTAGTGCATAGTTTAAAAAATGCTTTAAAACCAGCATTGGTTTGCTGCATTGTAGAAGGTGTTGTACTGTTTTTACTGTATTGTTACTGTTGTTATTATTATTACTATATTGCTATTGTTACCGGGGTTTTTTATCCTTCTTCACTAAAGATTTGGAACCTCCTGGACTTGGCAGGTGTAGCTGGTGATGTGTTGCTGAGGACAAGGAATTTTGGGATATTGCACAGAAATCTCATCAGGAACTGCAGTGCTAAGACAAGTTGTAATGAGTTCAGACTGAAAGAGGGTAGGGATAGATTAGATTTTAGCATGAAATCCTTCCCTGGGAGGATGGGTAGGTCCTGGCATAGGGTGGGCAGAGCAGCTGTGGCTGCCCCATCCCTGGGATTGTCCAAGGCCACACTGGACAGGGCTTGGAACACCCTGGGCTGTTGGGAGGTGTCCCTGCCTATGGCAGGGGTGGCACTGGGTGGGCTTTAAGATCTCTTCCAACCCAAACAATTCTGAGATTCTATTCTGTATAGCCTCTGATCCTCACAAAGTGGTTTGGGGGACACTATTCCTGCCTATCTACTTCATCATCTAGAGGTTTTATTTGGAAAACCTTTCCTGGCTGTTTCTGGAGAAGAGCAACAACTTTTGCAAAGCAACAAGGCACTCATGTAGCAATGTCTTAGCTGGGAAAAGCCACCTGATCCTTCTGTGCAAACAGTATGATGGAACTGTGTATTCCTCATCCATGTGGATTCTGCCATCTGAAAACACTGCTGGTGTTGTAAGGTTGCTGTAATCAAATAAGTACATCAGCCATACTAAGCTGGAAGGGAAAATCTTTATTCCTTCTTACTGCCTTTCTGTCTGTCTTTCCTTGAAGTTACATGTTCTACAACTTCTTCCACATGGATTCTTTTCAGTTGACTTCCATCTACCAGTCAGCAGCTTTTTATAGAATAACTTCACTTTACAGCTTATTTTTAGCTGAGGCATAGAATAAAAATGAAATATTATTTTAAGCAACTCGCTCTTTCTGTAGAACACAGTGAATGAAAGAACCTCTATATCTTTCTATGTTGTTTGTGGGTTGTGTTTAGATACTGGGATGAGTTGCAATAGTGGGAGACTTTGTCCTTTCCCTTTCTCCAAGTTTTCCCAAGCCCAGCACTTTCAGAGCCTTCTGCTCCCCAGTTGTTTTTATGGGAAGAGGAGAAAAATGTGTCCCTTCACCCCCCAAAGCAGTCTGGTCTCAACATGTCTTATCACCTGGATTTCAACCAGTTAAGACTTTGAAGACACTGAAGGGCATTTAGTACCAGTCCATGCTGTCTAAATGTCCACAGCATCAGAAAGAACATTAAGAAGAACTCAGTTTCATGCTTTCTGCCACAAATTGTGCCCCAAGTAGGTTTTTATAGCCACAGGAGTTTGATGGAGAGGGCAAGGCTGGGTAGGAATCGATCTTATTACAGGCAGTAAAAGAAAGCTGCACAAAAATCTTTGAAATGGTGTTCAGAGGGACTTGGAGGAGTCTCTTTTTAACAGAACATCACCCAGAAGTTGCTGTTATATTGAAAAGGGGTGTGAGGAAGGCAATTCCTTTAATGCTGTGTTTGGGATGGGAAAGCTGGCCAGCTAGACATCAAATCCTTCCCATTTCTGTTTATGCCATTAGGGTCTGCTGTGGTCTAAACACATTCCTTGGAAAGCTGCCATGGATGCTCTGCTCCTTTAGGCTTTTAAAGTGGACAGAACTACATTCTTAAAAATAAACCATGGTATAGGATAGTTCCTGGGAAGTGGGAAGGACTGTTGGGTGTCATGGTCTGGAACAGGGTGCCCCATCCCTGGGAGTGTCCAAGACCAGGTTGGACAGGGCTTGGAGCAACCTGGGCTGGTGGGAGGTGTCCCTGTCCATGGCAGGGGGTGGAACTGGATTAACTTTAAGTCCTACCTACCTAAACCATTCTGTGATTTTACGATTCTGTGATCTCTCATTGCTGTCATTACAGTCATCCTTGATACAGGTTTGTTTAAATAACTGTATTCTGCCATATGATACTGTTTCTTTTCTTTCTTGAATAAGCAGACACAGCCACATGCAGAGCTGTAGCTTTAGAAATTCACTTTCTAGGAAGTGTCTGGATCATTAAGATTTGACAGATTTTCACATTTAAGTTTCCTGCCTGAGCATGTGTGGAAAAATAATGCAAAATAATAAATGAATGTTGCAATAGGAATAGTCAGGAATGTCTTTTGAGCAGAAAGGAGGGATTTCACTTGCAAAGTGTGAGTTTTGCACGTGCTGTTTTCAAATCAGCCTTGCCTGCTACCAGAAGGAAATGTAACAGATCTCCCAGCTCTTGTGCTCCATTCCTGAATGAGAAATGGTAAGAGCTGATTTCCAGCACCCAGGCAGATCCTGTCCCATTTTGGGAATGTTTTGAAAGCCAGAAAGAGTGTGTGTCCTCCTTCTGTTTGGGCAGTTCATTCCATACCTACTGAGGATTAAGCTTTACATTTTCCAGCTTGAATGGAGCATCCATCACTGATATGGTCAACTTGTGTTCCTGCTGCTCCCTAATGTGTAATTTCACTTGTGTTTCCCCAAGCAATGAAAGAAAGAAACATTTGATGTGGACAGAAAATGCGTATTTTCAGATTTTCAGTTCTAGTTCAGCAAAGCATGGGAAGTTTTGACCCTGATCTTTGAGCAGTTCCACACGTTTAGTGCCAGTGAGAGGATTGGAATAAGTAATAGTACTCACATCAATAAAATTGTTGGTTTTTCTGAGCAAGGCTATCATTTACACATGTTTTAGTGTGATTTTTTTGGTGCTGTTCTACCATTAAACTCCAGTTCTTAAAATGGCAGCCACTGAAATGCTGTGAAATTCTGCCTGAGATTTGCATGTTTTGTTTTTTAGTGATTTATGCTTTAGGAATACTGACCCTCCAGTAAACGTCTTTTTTTTTTTTTTAAGGGTTAAATTCTTGTTTCAGCAAAGATCAGAAGTTTGTTTGACTTTAGGTAGCTTGGTGCATCACTGTGAGAGGGATTTTGTGGAACTAATTCTCAGAAAAAATTAATTACTGCTGTTCCTTTTGCCTTCACTGGGCAGGAAGAGTCCAGGGTATGACTTGTAGGTAAAAAAATTACTGTATTTGTCAGGAATGGTGTCTTGTTCTGGGATAAATGGGTGTGATTTTCATTGAATCAAGGCTGGTGGAAGATCTAGTCTGTGAATATTTTGATGGTCTGATTTTTCTGTTCCTTGGTGATGATTTTGAGATCTGGGATGCCTGAAGAGGCAGATGAATGGCAGCAGCTTGGGGATTGCATACTCTTCTTTTTCAATGTAAAAGTTGAAGAGTGGGAACATTTCACATCCCAGACAGCTTAATCAAAGAGGACAATTTTCATAAGAAATGATCAAAGGACATCAAACACTTTGGGCCAAGTTCATCTGCTCTGTGTCCGTACAACCTCATCGATGTAACTGAGGTTGTTGCATCTGAATCTCTCATATTGAGGTTATCAAATCATGAAGCTCTTCGTAACACTCCAGTGAAGGAAGATCTGGTTTCCCAGCAAAAATAAAAGAATTGTTCCTTTTCTGCAGCTGTTTCTGAAAATTGCTCCTGAATTTAACCTGGATTATGGTGGCACATCCACATTTCCAGGCATATCATCCCATATTGTCTTGGAAGAACTCTTTTGTTGGCCAAAGAATATGTTGGATTTCAAATTGGGGCAGCCTAAAGATGCTGCTGGATGTACCCAATCTGCTGTGTTATGGTTAAATCTGATTGTTTTTAGCTGGTATTATTTGTTAAGGAGCATATTCTGGGTCTGATATAATCTGTTATTTTTCCTGGAATTGTAGAGTCTCTAAATAGGATCCAAGACTTTGTTATGCTGGGAGTTTTGTATTCACAATGCAGTCTCTGCCTGAATAGGCAGGGGCACAAGAAGGGAAGGATGGTGCAGTCCTTATTATCCTCCAGGATCAGGAGGATAAACCCAGGTTTTTACTCCCACCTCTTTTTAGGGTCTTAACTGAACTAGAAGCTGAGTCTTTGCAGATTCTTTGCACTGCTAAAGCACTTCTTTCACTGCTTATAAAGTGATATTTGGGCAGCTCAGCTGGGAGTGAGAACATGGAAATCCGAGCCAAGGCTACAAAGGGCTTTGCCCAAAGTCCCACGTGAGGTGAGCTAATGGCAGCATGGATGGATCCATGTGGAACACGTAACTCTGCTGGATCACAGGATGTCACCTCTGGAGTCAGAATGATAATGTGCTCCCACCCCTTCCAAAAATATGGAATAACTGCTCCTGGGAGCTGTTGGCTAATGAGCCAGACCTCCCACAGATATGAGATGGTCAGCAGTGTGAGAGGGTGTCTTTAGCCCCAGAGCATGGGGGTGACCAAGCTGCTCTGGGTTATCTGGGCTGCAGCCTGGCTGCCTGACAGCTGCTGTGAGCTAACTGCTGCCTGCAGGGTTACAAATGTCCCCCTCCCTGGGACAGATGTAGAAGAGCACCAGTATCAGCAGTCTCTGGAGTTTTAAGTCCCATCCCCTTGGCTTACCCCTCACTGTGTCCTTCACTCCTTACTCTGGCAAAGTTTAAAACTCTCCCCCTGCTTTTGCACTGCCACTGTCTCAGTTTGTTTCTTACTAATTGTGCTGGCTGGATCACAGTTGTGAAATCTTGGCTGAACAGTAGCCATGGTGTCCTCTGTGTTCTCAGGAAACAAAGGAACTGAGTTTATCCTGAATGGTGGTGACACTCCTCCTACCTGTGCTCATTCACCAAGCCCCCAAACTGCCAGGCTTCACACTGGGTGTGCCATTTCCATCCTCCCTCAGCATCTATCAGTTACCTGTAATGATTCCAGAACCACTCCTGTATTTGTATGCTAGAATGTCCTCACAAGCAGAAACTGTGATTTACTTCTCAGAAGCTTAAAGTTCTGGCTTGTAACCAAATGACTGCCAGAGAGTTTCAGTGAGGAAATTCTTTCTTCTTTTTCTTTTTTTTTCTTTTCTCTTGAACTCTACCTCTTCTCTCTGCCTGAGCAAATACCTCCTTGCTAAAGGAAGAGGGAGATAATGGCTTCTGTGTGCTATAATTGATGAACTTTCAGCAATTCAGAGCAAATCCAAGACTGCTGCCAACAGCCAGATGGAAAACAGTGTCAATGACATGTTCAAAGAAGAGTCTGTTATTTTGATAGGGGATGGTCTAGAGACTTTAATCTCAATTGTTATAGGGACTAATGGCATGGATAATTCCTTAAGTGGGGCCATTTTTAAACAAAAATTATCTTTTTCATAAGCAGGACAGAGCAAACTAAAGAGTACCAAACGCATTTTCAGTGCTATGCCTGATAGATGTGCTTTGCACTAACCCTTTGTTAGGTGGAGTCAGATGTGTTTAAATCTCATTTCTGCAGTCTGCCAGACAGTTAAAAGTCTGGGCATTTCTACTGCTGATGGGTAGAAATCATAAAATGGATGGTCATGGAAACTTGGAGCCAGGATGGGAAGCTGAGGGTGCGGAGAAGTTAAAAGATGTTGGGAAGAAGGGACAAGGCAAACTGGGACAGGAACAAAACCAGTTACACTTCGGGGGAACTGAGAAAGAAGATTCCTCCTATTCCTGTTGCTCTGCTCTAGGTCATGGAGTGGGACTGAGGGCTCCAAAATCTCATCAGTGTGGTGGTTGGGCAGCCTTAAGATTCCAAGAGGAAGTTGTAAGGACAGTCTCCTTCCTTGAAAAGTGGTTGCAGAAACCACCTGCCTGGGTCTGTCCTTGCACAAATATGCAGTGCAAAGACTAAAGGTTTGTGGAGATTATCTTCCAGCACGTCAGAGATTACTGTTTCATATACATTGGATTTATATTTTGCCTTGATGTGGCCACAGATAGCCCAAGCAATGGGTCATCTTTAAGCTTTTTCAGGGATGATTCCCCCCGAGTCATTGTCATGAAGTGTTGGCTCAAATTCAGCTGCCCTGCTCCCCTCTTTGACAGGCCTTTGTGTATCAGCTCAGCACAGAATGAAACCCCCTAATTTCACACTGCTTTTGCTCCTCCTCACCTTCCTAAAGAGGGGGATTTATAGGAAGAACTGAGGGAGGTTGCCAAGCATCCCACAGCCTGTCCACATTAGTTCTGGTCAGAGTCCATCTCAGGTGCTGGCGGTCAGGCAGCCTTCCCTCCCTCCCCACTGAATCCAGCCCTGCTTTCAGCTCTGCTTCTTGCTTGGTCACAAATGACCACTTTGTTATCCTTCTGATTATCCCTTCTAGGGCTGAAAACCATTTTGCAGGGGTTGTTGCTCCAGCACCCCAGACAGGAATAGACTATTCCCTTGGACTTGGTGATGTGCTTCATCCTCTCAAGAATGAGCCCTCTCACTCTCCCTGCCCACTCCCTCCTCTCTCTTCTTTAGAAGATCTCATATTGCATACATTTTCTAAAACTCATCCTCTTTCTGAAATCTTACTTCGTTATCTCCAGCTCATGTTCCAATCTCCTCGAGACCCTTTTGGATTATTTCACCAATCCTGCTGGTGTCCCTAAGTTGACTTTAGGGTCCAATATCTTTTGCTGACATGGTTTTTTATCCCCTTCTTTAGATTATTAATACAGACATTACCTCACGAACAGTTATGGGCATTTGATTAGATACCTTTCACCAACTTGCTGTTTTATCATTTGCCCTAAGTCTTTCCTGTTGTTCTGTAGGACATTTCAGACTCTCGGTGTTCTTTCCCAAGACAATTCAAATTCTTATTGTGAAAAATACTTCTCTACCTCATCAGAAGCCAATATTTAGGTATTTACAAACGTGTTTTATTAGAAAGAGAAACCAATTCTCTGCAATCAGTGTATTCTTGGTGCAATTTTGTTCATTTATCAAAAAGTTTACCCTGTCCTTTTTGCCCTAGAAGTGCATAAAGGATGACTTCTGTGCCCATAAAGTCCCATGTCTGTCTTGTCAGTGAGCTCCGTTCCCAAGAGGCTCCTCTGTGCTCCTTCACTGCCAGGTCCTGCTCAGAAGTACAGCTTTTCCCTGCCTGTAAAACCCAAATGTTGCCCCCATATTTACACTGTGCTTAAACTCAACTAATGCAAGTGTGTTTTACTATATTATCATAGAAGAACAGAATGGTTTGGATCAGAAGGGACCTTAAAGATCATCTAGTCCCACCTCCTGCCATGGGCAGGGACACCTTCCACCAGCCCAGGTTGCTCCAAGCCCTGTCCAACCTGGTCTTGGACACTTCCAGGGATGGGGCAGCCACAGCTTCTCTGGGCACCCTGTGCCAGGGCCTCTGCATGCTCACAGTGAGGAATTTCTTCCTGATACCTAATCCAACCCCTACTTTTTAGTGTGAAGTCATTCCCCCTTGTCCTGTCACTCCATACCTTTCCAAACAGTCCATCTCCTACATCCCTAGGACAGTACTTCTGTTGCTTCCAGGTTTTTTTTCTGTCTGACACAAAAGGGATCAAGTTCTTCTGCTGCTGAGGCTTAAAAGAGTGTTTGGCACGTGTGGTGTGCATTTTGTATTGTCTGTAATTCCTTGGATCAAAGATAAACTTGCTGGCAATCATTAACACCTCCCTGCAGAGCAGTGGAGGGACACTGTAACTGCTATTGCAAGTGCAGCAAAGCAGCACTCAGAAGGAGGCAGGTAAATCTGTGGAGTGTTGTGAGCCTTCCAGGATGAGGTGACAGAATTATTTGTCCTTACTCTGTTGGTCTTAAAGAGAGGTTTTCCAGGATCCCAGAAATTGGGCATGTCCAGGCTTTGAATAATGTGGGAAAAACCCTGGGACAGGTTGCCAAGAGAAGCTGTGGCTGTCCCATCCATGGAAGTGTCCAAGGCCAGGTTGGACAGGGCTTGGAGCAACTTGGGTTGGTGGGAGGTGTCCCTGCCCATGGCAGGTGGTGGGAATGACATGGTCTTTAAGGTCCCTTCCAACCCAAACCATTTATTTAGTTTGAGCAGCTTCTGAGTTCCCTTTCTAAAGAAAGGGTGGGGACCTGTATTAGGAAGGGGTAAATTGTCCTTGGGAAGCACTTTTGTCTTTTCCCTGTTTCCATGGAGACTCTGTGTAGATTCATTGAGCACAAGGAGGGACTTGGAGGTTGCTCCTTGTTGGATGGACTCAATCCCATCTTTCACGGCAAAGCTTCAATAGGCAACACAGAACTAGGGCTACACCCAGCCCTTTTCAGAACAAGCCAGCTCCAATCCCAAAGCAATACAATCACATCAACAGGACATGTTACACATGTGCAGTAATCCTTTGGAAAGCAGAGAGTAGATGACAGGCTATGTGGGAGCAGCTCTGTCCCAAACCTGAGTTGATGTCTCTGGACAGCAGGGCAGGATGGGATTTACATGGCAGATGATGTCTGGAGGCACTTGGGGCACGGCCTTTGCCACCTTCCTCCAGCCTCTGAGCATCCTTGCAAAGGAACCCATGGAGGTGGGCAGGCAGGGACCTGCAGGGCTCTCCTGTCTATGGAGAAAATCCAGGAACAGGGGCTGCAGAGCACAGTGTGCTGTCTGGTATGGGCACAAGTGCACCAGGCAAAACCTTGCCAGCAGGGCAGGGAGGGGATCCTGCCCCTCTGCCCAGCCCTGGGAGGTGCATCTGCTGTGCTGGGTCCAGTTCTGGCTCCTCAGCACAGCAGGGACATGGAGCTCCTGGGGCAGTTCCAGTGGAAGGTGACAAAGGTGCCGAAGGGCCTGGAGCATCTGTGGGAGCAGGACAGGCTGAGGGAATTGGGGCTGTTCAGCCTCCAGAGCAGCCCCTGAGAGGGCACCTCCCCATGGCTGGCAGTGCCTGCAGGGAGGGGGCAGAGCAGGGGACACTGAGGGCACCTCCCCATGGCTGGCAGTGCCTGCAGGGAGGGGGCAGAGCACGGACCAGGCTCTGCTCAGGGGGCCCAGCAATGGCACAAGAGGAACAGGCAGGAACTGATGCCCAGAAAGTTCCACCTGCACAGGAGGCAGAACTGCTTTGCTGTGCAGTGACCCAGCACTGAGCAGAGACCAGAGAGGGTGTGGAGTCTCCCTCACTGGGGATATTCCAGACCCATCTGGACACAATCCTGTGCCACATGCTCTGGGATGGCCCTGCTGGAGGAGGGAGGTGGCACTGTGGTCCCTTCCAGCCCAACCCATCCTGTGATTCTGTGTGACACAGCTGGAACAGGTGTCCAGGTCTGGGACAGCAGAGCTTCCCTGCCCAACAGTTAGACTAATATGAGGTGCTCAAAATGACCTCAGAATGAAAAAAAAAATTGTTTAAAACATAATTGGAGGCCAACTGAGAATTCAGTTAAAGGAAGCCACTGACTCCTCAGTTTCAGCTTCAGAAAATCTTTCCAGTTCTCCCAGAATTCTCCCAGAACTGCAGCCAGGCAGCAAAGAGCCATCACAGAGACATTATTAACTCAGACAGAGGAAAATATACTTTCAGTTATTACATGCTAATAAAGCACAAACTAAACAAATTTAGGCAACAGAAGCAATTATACCATTAAACATTTAACTGCAAGATTGATTTTTAAATTGCTAATAATCTAAACCAAAGTATGCACAGAAAGAGGAAGGGAGAGGAAGGTAATTTTACCAATTGAATCAGGGCCTCAGTTCAAATACTATAAATGCCAAAATACGTAAGATCTTTTGCAAGAAGTGAAACCAGAATGGATGAACATTCCTCACTTGACCAGAATCTTCTAACTGGGAGGAAGTTAAACTCGTGGAATGGGGGAACTTGGTGAGCTGGGTTATCTCCAGAGCTGGTTTGTGCTCCTAAACTGCCCTTTGGAATGGGCAGGAAACAGTGAACTGAGACACAGAGTGTGGGCTCAGCCTTGTGCTTGCATAAACCCTTCCACATTCTGGATCCTTAATCAGGAGAAATGTGCCAGGAGGGAATGGAGAAATTCCCCTCTTCACCAGAAAAAACCCTGTGTTCTGTTGCTCTTCAAAGGCAGGTTGAGGCTGTCCTGGGCTGCAGCAGAAGGTGGCTTTGGTGGGCAGTGCTGGTGGGGTGGGATGTTTTCGTGGTTTATGGCAGGGCTGCTGCCTTCGAAAAAGTATAAATCTTAATCAAATAAAACTGATGTGCTGCCATATTTACCCAGTCTCGCTGGTTGTCCTACATCATGTTTGAGCATATAAGTTACATGACAGAGTTATCCAGGGGTTGCCAGCTGACACAGAAACAAACCCTCATGTTAAATTGCCTGCAGATGTCCCCTTCCAACTCCTGTAAGGAACTTCAACCAGTTCTCTCCCCTCCAACCCCCCCCCCTTTTTTTTTTTTTTTTTTTTGTTAAATAAAAGCAGCAGAAGAGAGGGAAAACAATCTCAGTTGAATCTCTGTGCTAGTGCCTCTGTTTTCAGGACAGGAAGCCTCGAGAAGACAATGCAATTTATAGGGAAGCACAACAAAAAGCCCTGTAAGGATTTCCATGAGCCTTAGTGGACCAAACGAGTCGTGGTTATTTTTGCGCCTGGAGCTGACTGAATAATGCCAAGTCTAATGCTGCCAAGGTGGGCTTTTCAGAAGATTCAGACCTGAGGAGGTGAGATCTTTATGTTCTGTTGCCTGTCATTTATTTGATACTAAAATTTGTGGCTTACAGCTTCGACTGGGCATCCCTTTTGTTTTGATATTCATCTAAAGAAATTAGGATTTTATCTGGTGAACTCAAATACTTATCCTGTTTGGCAGAATTCTCCAAGTAAGGTTGTGACATTCTTGAAAACATTCACTGTTTTCATTTACATAATTAGGAATTTTGGTTTTGTTATCATTGTATGAATTTACTGAAGTTTGTGAACTTTTTGCCTGGCTGTCTCCCTTTGGTTGGGGAAATCACAGTGTTGTTTCTTTTCCCTGGCTGGAGGAGTAGGGGCTATTTATGCCTAGTTTTAAAATAGACCTGTGAGTGCTTACACTGCTCTTTGCAATGGGATATTTCTGGATGATCAGCCCAGCCAAAAGCAATTGCAAAAAGGTTAGTGGAGAGCAGAGCTCCCATTTAAACACCTACACAAAGTATCAGCCCTTCAAAAGCTGGGAGTGCCAAACAGCTCCCACTTGGAACAATGGGAGCTGGTGAGTGCCGACAGCTTCCCAAAATCTGGCCTCATGTGGCTTCAAAAAGACGTTGATTAGCAAGTTCAGCAAACTGGTTTTTTTCTTTGCTTGCTTAACTCCGCATGGAGAATGTTATCTGTGCTTGTGGTGTGCTCAGCAGTGGCAGGGGATGCAGGTTCCTCCTGGGAAGGTGGAATTCCAGGTGGGTTGGTAGGCAGGCAGCGAGGAGGCAGCTTTTTCCAGGTGTGCTTCAGGAGAGCTTTGGCCAGGAGTGCTGAACTTCACCGGGTAGGTAGAAGGAAAGCCCTGAAAGCCCTGGAGAGCTCCCCCACATGGATCTATTTTCTGTAAGCAAAGTAGTTTTCCCATTTGTCTTAAACTGCTTCGGAAGTGACATAAATGAAAACAGAAAAGGCCACTCTGACATGACCGAAATAGGGATGTCCAGATGGGAAATTACAGTAATATCACTTGTGCATTCAAACTTCACGTCCTGTGTGACTTCCATGTGTGGGCAAAGGAGATCGATGTGCTCTCTGGAGCTACATGTGCACTTCTTTCTTTGATTAAGCCTGAAACACATTTCTCTTCCCTTCTGTGGTGATGGAGTGAGGTCTGCAGGAAAAATAGAAATAGAAATTAATATTTTTGGGGCTTTATTTCCAAATGAAATTATTCTTGCGGCTTTCTGTAATGTTGTAATATTTTTGTTTTTATATTCTATCACAAATCACTAACCATTTTTTTCAGTAAAGCAGACCAAGGGGCAGTAAGACTGTTCTGAATCAAAGGAAGATTAATTCTGAAAACCAAATAATGAGCTTTGGTTATTGTTGCTTTTTAAACATGGCAAACAGGTTGGCGACCAATATGTTTGCAAACGACCTAAGTCTTCCTTTCCAGTGGTAATCCGTATTCTTTTGAAAACCTAATAAAAGTGGTGTATGAAAGAAATTCCTGGGGCACTGCAGAACTCACCCTCCTAGGGAGAGGGCCAGATGTGCTGGTTAATAACCCAGAAAGCATTCAAAGCCAGGGCAGTAACTGCTTGGTATCACCTAAGCCAGACGTTGTGTGTTGACACAAGGCAATATCACACACTGGTCACATTCTCAGCAGAGCTGGAAGACATGTGTAGTCTTATTAAAGGAAGGGTGGGGGGGGAAAGAAGGAAAAGAGAAGGAGGGGACAGGGAGAAGGAAAGGGAGACAATGTGTCTGTCCTGAGAAGCAGCAAAGGAGCAGACACACTCCTCCACATGTGCATTAGTCTGTCAGCCTGGATTCTGTTCTCCAGATGTTGGGGTGGATCCTATGGCAGGGGCTGAGAAGGGAAAGGCTTTTTAAAAGAAATCATATTTCAGTGGTGAAATTAACGTTACCAGATTTTGCAGAATGTGATCACTTAGTGTAATTTTTCAGGATGCTTTAGTAAAAATAACAAGTTCTAGATCTAATGCTTTTCACAGGCTGACTTGGCAGAGCCTCTCCCAAACACGAGCGTTTGTGTGTGAAACTCGTCATTCGCTTTTAGGGCCAACATGCTGTAGAGTAAACAGCACATTAAAGCTGTTCTCAGACCTACTGAACTGAAAATTGTTTGTGGCAGGGGTCCCAAAGTCTGATGGGCCTTTCTCAAGGCCCCACCCCTCAGAACCAAACCCTTGGAGAGCTTTGGCCATCACATCAAAACAGTGCTTGTGCCTAACGAAAACATATATATTCACAGTGCCAATCAGAATACATCAGCATCAAACAAGATTTTTTATTATTTTTTTTTAAATGCCAAATTTGCTCTCCCAGGCGCGGCAGAAAAAATAAATGACTTATGGCATTTATGGTATATTTGTAATTTGAAACTCGTGGCTTCGCGTTACCGAGCGCGACGTGTGCGGCGGATAAACAAACAGCGCACGGAAAGACAAGTCCCAGCTTTGTCTCCCTGACACTTCTCCTCGGTGACCGACGTCCCACAACCAGAGCCACATGTGTGTTACTGCTGAGCTTGTGTTTAGCATGGCAGAACCAGGGGGTTCTGTGGGGAACTGGGGTGTGGTGACTGGAGATGATGTTCATCCCTGACCAGCCGTGGCCGTCACGAGGGGAAAGGGAGAATGTCTGAGAATAAACGTTTATTTGAATGTGTTCAACAACGCGGTCCTTGTTCTTGCCTGTGCGTTTTTCACGAGGCTCAGGAATGCAACATTTACGTAAAAAGGTGGTGATACACAAATGTTACCAAACCTCGTGTTCGTGACCGATAAGGAGTCACTGCTTTCAGCTCCCACAGAAAGCTGAGTGTGGATACGTGGAAACTTGAATCGCTGGAATTGTGATTACATTTCAAATAGAAACAAGGAGATTTTGTATCAATATTAAGACAGAGCACTTTGGAAGCAGTCTGGATGTTTTCATACATAATTATGGCTCCAGTAAAATTGCACATTTATGGAGACAGCTGGTGTATCTTTCCCCATGTTGGAGTAGTAGCAGCTGAGTAGGTCCTGTGAGAAATCTCAGTCTGTAGTTTTGGTAAAAGCCAGAATCACGGAGAGAGATTTCTTTCTGGCATTTTGCTGTGACTGTGCTGGGAATTCAAAAAATTAGTGGACCTGGGCAGTCCATCCTTGCACCCATCACACAAAGTCCATGGGGAAGTGAAGCACCACCTAACCAGGGTAAAAATAATATTTTCTTCCTTCCTGATACAGCCAGGGTGTATCTCCAAGTGCCCAGTGGAGATAACCAAGCTAGGGGAGCACTGTCCAGCTTTGGTGCTGCCCATAGCAGAGACACTCTGGTGTGACATCAGCCTGGTTGGGTTCAGCATCTCTTGCCCCAGGATGGACCCTGCAGATCCTTAAGGAACCAGGGTTTATCTCAGAGACCCAGTAAGCTCAGTCTGCTCCAGAATTGAGCACACACCTCAGAAGGGGCTGAGAGCTGCTGGGGCTCTGTGGGTGAGAGCTTTCCAGGCAAAGCAGCCCGTCATCACACACTGCAGTTTGTCAGAGGGAGAGCCCTGGAGCCAGCAGGGTGTGATTCATCCATCCCGCCGAGGTCTGTGAGGCAATCTGACATTATTCGGACTGATATCATTAATTAATGAGGGCTGGATGTTATTCTTAGACACTGGATTGAGTATTGGGTAGAGGAGCCTATGAAAGGGCTCTTTGATTTTGGAAAATTCCTATGGCACTGTCAAATTTGCTAACAAAATTCAATTATCTGCCAACTTTCCAAGTTAAGAAGCACATCCCTTCTGGAGTCTTGACTGAGTCTCCTCAGTGCCTTCTTGGGATCGAGGGATTTTTTGATTTATATTTAAGCCAAACAAAAATGATAGGTAGCTTTCCAAAACCCCCAACCCTATTAAATCTATCAGGCGAGCTTTGGAGAAGGAGTTTTTGTTTGTTTGCCTCAGCACAGATTTGATCCTCCCCTCACCTTTGTTTGGCTGTGTTTGGTTTAATGTGCTCAAGGTAAAAGGGAGCCAAATCTCAGGGGTTTTGTGCAGCCTGGAGCTGCCCATGGGGTTGTGCAGCCTCCCCATCATGGGACAGAGGACCAGTGAGAGAGGACCTGTTCATGCAGCTCAAACCAACCCCAAATTTAATGAGGTTTGGGGCTGGTCTGAAAAAATATCAGGGTATGCTCCAAAACAAATGAAGGGAGCAGCTCTCCTTGCTCTCAGTACTCCCATCCTCCAGTCTGCTGCTGCTCTTCCCTCTTCCCAATGCTTTCCTGATGCTGACTGGCTGCTCCCTTCACGGACTTTGCAGGTGTCCAGAATTAGCAAAGCCTTGGCGGGCCCCTGGCGGCGGATTTATAAATAAAATGCTGTCACTTAAAACCCTGGCAGGGCTGGGAGCGCAGGAAGCCTGGAGCACATGTGGGCTGGTCCCACACATGGATCCCATTGCAGCCCTAATAATGCTGGGGTGGGGGGACAGAGGTCAGGGGGCTGCTGGCAGGTCAGGTTTGTCTGTCTTCAGGCTGTTCGTGGTCTCTGTGTAAACAGAGAGGTGTCCAAATGCATCTGGTTTTGGGGCAAGGAGGTGACACGTTGACCAGCTGCTCTTTGTGGTTGAATTAACATGCATGTTATCTGAGGTGGGTGCTTTTGGGATGATAGCAACGGTGATCATGTCATCAGGGGTTCTTCTGGAACAGGCTTTGGGCCTGGGGGTGCTGGTGACAGGGGCTGAACGTGAGCCCAGGTGTGCCCAGGTGGGCAAGAAGGAAAGTGGCATCTTGGCCTGTGTCAAAAAAGTGTGGGCAGCAGGACCACAGCAGGGATTGTCCCCTGTGCTGGCACTGCTGAAAGTCCCTCGAGTGATGTGTCCAGTTCTGGGTCCTCATGGAAGAGACACTGAGGGGTTGGAGCATGTGCAGGGCAGGGAGCAGAGCTGGGAAGGGGCTGGAGCAGCAACTGAGGGAGCTGAGAGGGGCTCAGCCTGGAGAAAAGGAGGCACTTTTTGGCTCTGTAATCCCTGCCAGGAGGGGGAGCTGGGACAGGGGGTCGGGCTGTGCTCCAGGGCAGAGGGACAGGAGGAGAGGGCACGGCCTCAGGCTGGGCCAGGGCAGGGGGCACAACAGCAGGAATTTCTGCCTGGAAAGGGTGGGCAGGCACTGGCAGGGGCTGCCCAGGGAGGTGGTGGTGTCCCCATCCCTGGAGGTGCCCAAGGCAGGACTGGCTGTGGTACTCAGTCCTCTGTGTTGGGGTACAAGGTGGGCATCGGGCACAGGGTGGACTCGATGATCTTGGAGGTCTTTTCCAACCTAAATGATTCCATAATTCTGGGGTTCTGCACTGTGAGTCAGGTTCATTTTTCAGCCATAGCACGTTGTCCTCAGGGCAGCCCATGCCATCCATGTGCCTGCACACACTCCCAGCAGGCACCAGACCAGCAGCCACCTCAGCTGAGTAAAGCTCATAAATATTTACCATTTGGGGAAAAAAAAAATCTCCTGTAGATTGTGCTGGTTCTAAAGAGGTTTAATGTGGTACCATACACAGGGCAGCAGAAAGACCTGACTTATTTGGATCCGCTGTCTGGTTTGGTGTGGCTCATGTCCATGAACCAGGCTGCAATCTCTAGTTCTGGCTGCTGGAGTGAGAATGTTTTGAGGGCTGTGTGTGTGACTTGCTTTAGATATCTACCCTAGAGGCGCCCTTAAAGCATTTTGCTTCCATTGCCAGGATCAACAGACGAGGTGCTGGAACAAACTGATAAATTAAATAGCAATGAGTTACCCAGACCTAATGGTATTAATCCAGGAGTTGGGAAAGGCCTGGAGAATGAAGTGCCTGAGCTGCTCACAAGCAGAAATGTATGGACTCAAGGGAAGTGGAGAACTTAAAAGTGACAGTCTTTGTACTTATTTCTAAAAACAAACATGAGAGTGGTGCTGGAAGCACCTCCAGGCCTTACTGCAGGACAGAAATAACACCTACCTAGTCTCAATAATAAACAATGGCAAAATTATAAATACACCTCCTACATCAATGATAAGAAGTGGGATGTGTTTTCCAAAGGAAAACTGGAAGTCTTTGTTGTATCACGTTTTTTAGAACACACACACACACAAAAAAAGCAGATTTGAAAGAACGGGTTTATTTAAAAAAAAAAAAAGCTCAGAAAGCTTTCTTGTCTGAGGAAAAAGTGACATTCAGTCAAGCATTAAAAATGAATAGGAAAGAGGAAAAAATTAGCACTAATTTTTCAGTCTGGCACTCAGGATTGGTAGCAGGGGCATCTCAGATTGTATCTTAAATCTGGTGTTGATCAATACATTTAGTAATGAACTGGAAAACAGGAAGCGAGGCCCCAGTCAAATTGGAGATGATAGCCATGTTCATGTATTTTTTATGTTATTCAAGATAAGCTGAAGGAAATACAGAATGTGTCACCAAGCCAAGTAGAAAGCACTGTGTGCTATGACAAATCAGTCTGAAAAAGCCATGTAAAAAAAAAAGTGTCATTAACTACCACTGCGATTAAATACACTGAAAACTGCTTTTGAGACACACTGTATTAATCTTTTTCCATGCTGAAAAGTGGTCTCTGACTTTGCTTATCAGTTTCTAATTTATGGTGAAATACGAACCTGCGTCTAAAGACAACCCTTTGTCTTTGATAACTTTTCTTAAAGTTATTCTGCAGAAGGCCCTGAGCTTCTGTCTCATTTGTTTTATGTCTGGGCCAGCCAGTGGTCTGTGTAGTGCAGTGCCTGACAAATGGCAGTGATAGTAATTAATACCATAATCAGCTTTTAGAGCTGCTGTGTTGGGCCTCTGTGCTTGTGACTGAGCTTGGTGGCTGGAGCAGATACAGGATTAGTGTCCTGGTCCTGCTCCTCCACAGAACCATTCCTAGTGCTGCTTGTGGTGTTTGGTATCAGTGTTTTTTCTGAGATAACTGTCCAAAGTATTTTTTGCTGACTTACATTTATTGTGTCTTGCAGTATAAAATTGCTCATTTTTCAACTTGTATCAAGAGGATTACACAGAGTCACAGGATGGGTCAGGTTGGAAGGGACCACAGTGGGTCACCTGGTCCCACCTCCCTCCTCCAGCAGGGCCATCCCAGAGCACATGGCACAAGACTGTGTCCAGATGGGTCTGGAATATCCACAGTGAGGAGATTCCACACCCTCTCTGGTCTCTGCTCAGTGCTGGGTCACTGCACAGCAAGGAAGTTTTGCCTCCTGTGCAGGTGGAACTTGTTGGGCATTAGTTCCTTCCCGTTCCTCTTGTGCCATTGCTGGGCCCCCCGAGCAGAGCCTGGTCCGTGCTCTGCCCCCTCCCTGCAGGCACTGCCAGCCATGGGGAGGTGCCCTCAGTGTCCCCTGCTCTGCCCCCTTCCTGCAGGCACTGCCAGCCATGGGGAGGTGCCCTCTCAGGGGCTGCTCTGGAAGCTGAACAGCTCAGTGAAAGTAGAGAAATGGAACATGAAAAAGAAATACAGAAGATTGGGTGCTCAGTGATGTATTAGAAACCCAGCCCTTAATTCTCTCCTGGCCAAGGAAATCTCTTGTTCTGCAGCTGCAACAATAAAGGTCTCTGGGCATATTGTCAAGTGGTGTCCTTGGAAAAAGGCTTTGAGGGAACCTCAAGGTTTGCTGGGTTGCAAGATGTTGTGTTAGTCTGTGAACTTTGTACTCAGGTATCATGTCTGTGTTTGCACATGGAATGGGCACTGGGAAGGGACTGTGGGCCCAGATGATCCCTTTTGCCTGGGAGAATGGTGTGGAACAAGAGGAAGCTGGGTGAGCATCTTTCCTTACCACTGGTGCCTTCAGGCATGGCCTCGAGCATTCACTTGCAAGATGAGAGAATAGTCTGGTCTCTGTCCCTCAGAGAATCCTTTTCCTTTCCAGAGGAGATTGCCAAGGTTAACAGACAGCCCTGCATGGGTGTAACCTGAGGTGTGGCAAACATCTTGTTTTCTGGGGAGAGGCTGAGGGAGCTGGGGGTGTTTAGCCTGGAGAAGAGGAGGCTCAGAGGTGACCTCAGCACTGTGTGGAACTTCCTGAAGGGAAGTTGTGGCCAGCTGGGGGTTGGTCTCTTCTCCCAGGCACTCAGCAATAGGACAAGGGGGCACGATGGGCTCAAGCTCTGCCAG
>JAWWEV010000001.1:116963119-116973982 GCA_035583235.1 Hafferia zeledoni
TCAGTGCCACGGCCAAGCTCAGCTGAAAAACCTCCAGGGATGGGGAATCCACCCCCTCTCTGGGCAGCCCATTCCATGTTACATTTGGCCACAGCTCCTCACACAGGAACCTGCAGGGACCCAGAGCTCTTGCACAGTTTGTGGGTGGCAGGAGGGAGGACAGGAGTCCTTGGCAGTGGGAAGGAAGAATTAGGAGGCAACGAAGCAAAGTTAAACCAAACTGCCTCAATGCCACTGCTCATGTTGGGGAAATGCAGCAGCACAGAAGAGAAGTGTTTTAACCAGGAGCCTCTTCCCCATCCTGCATTGTGGGAAATTCTGGGCTATTTCTAGAGTTCTTAAACTCAAATGATTCCAAGTCATCGCCAGCCCTACACAAGAAGAGGTGAGTTAAACATCCATCTTTCAGCTGCTGCAGGTGAAAGTAGAGGTGAAGACACAGACACACCTTGCAAGTTGAGTGCTACAAACTGGAAAAGTTTGGCATCTTCCAAGGCAGGTCCCAAAATACAGATCCTTTTGGAATAAGTGCCCCGTTCTATGGGAATAATGCTCACAAAATTTCCTTTCTGTGCCAGTGCAGCCCAGCTAATAGTGAGTGGTTGTTGGGAAAGTCACAGGCCACCAAGGGAATTCAACACACATGTTTTAGCAAGTTTTTCACACATGTCTGGCAAGCCTTTCCCAGTAGGAGAAGGCTTTAGGGATTCTTTCCCGGGCCTTAAATCATGCATTAAATCCTATCAATTATTGGTTCCCTCCCTGTTTCCACTTCTGCTCGTTGTTTGTTCTTGGACAGTACTTTTTGTGCCTTGTAACATGAACTACTTAAAATGCTTTGAAACTCAGAATTTCCAGTTTGCTGAAAACTGTGATAATGAGTTTGGTTTAATTCTCAGCCGGTTGAAACTTTAATCCCATTGGAGTAGGAGCAGTTTTGCCATCCATGTCAGTGGAAGCAGGACATGTTCTTTATGTTTTTTAAAACACTGTATAACTTACAAAGTGCTTTAGATATGGGTGAAATGATTGTGATGATCATGACAAATTCCAAACTCTGAGTTAGAATTAATTTGGCAATTAATTACATCCAGTGCTTTTTTTCCCCCTAAATGATAAGCATTTTATGCCCACAGTTTTTATCCATTAAAGTAAATGAGAACTCCTTTGCTCTTTCTTGCCAGTGTATTTATTCCCCAAGAGAAAATATTTTGGTTTATCGTTGCCAAGTCCTTTGATTTCACTGTAATACTTTTAAGATAATGATTTCCTTTTCTTGAATGCTGTTGGAAATGTCTTTTTCTAGATGTACTGAGCTTTAGAAATGTGGTCATATGGAAATCAGATCAGGTAGGACTCAATTAACGTGGCATTTTTTTATATGTTGGAAATACCTGGTATTTGACATCAAGCCTTGCAGATCCAAGTGGTGAATATTTTTAATTTAATTTTATAACTAAGTGTTATGAAACCCCATAACTAGTTAACAGTGATTGTTTTTTTCTCACAGGGCATATGGTATTACAGGGTCTTAGAGAGAGCCAGAAATGTCAGGCATGTGTGAATCTTACCCCTTTTGGACCACGCAGCGTAACCTTGGGAGTGTTCCTAGAAGATGTAACATCACACTTCCAGTGCTTAATTTCTAATGATTTTTTGAATCTGATGGCAAAATAATTTCTCAGTTATTGTTGTTTTCATGCTTTCAGTATTTAAAAGGGTGAGCTAAATGTATTCTTCTGTCCCAGACAGAAAAAAAGGAAATAAAATGAAAGAAAAGCAAGTTGCCACTGGAAGTAGTTTGGTTTTGCCACATCCATGTGCAGCAAACATTTAGTTTTTGGAAGCATTGATGGGAATGGCATGTCCTGCAACCTGATTTTTTCCCTTCATCATTTTGCCCAGAGAAGATTGCTCATGGAGGAGCCCAATGAGTGCATTGCTCCATCAACTCCCACCCTGTTCCTTCTGTGCCCTGTCCCCCCCAGCCCAGGGTGGCACCAGGCAAGGGATGTCTGCTGCAGGCAGGGCAATGAATTCATTTAAAAAATAATATTATGTGAGGTACCTGGCACTGACTGAGGCAAACTAAGTAGAACAAACTGGGGTTTTGCATGTCTGTAATGTCTTTTGTTTCCTCTTTCCCCACTGCTGAAGAATCCACTTTTGGAGGACCTGCATGAATGGAAGGAGGCTGGTTGATACTGGGAAAAAAAAAGATTGATGTGGGATCCATTTTTTTGCTGCTGCTCAAATATTGAGCTATGTCATAAATAGCATAGAGATGTTTAACAGTCCTGGGAGTTTCTGTTTGTGTCTGTCTGTCTGTCTGTCTGCTGGGGTGGGGCTATTCCTGAGTGTGTGCATGAGCCTCAAGGTGGTCAAAGGGTGGCACATTTCAGTTATTAAGGATGATCTGGATTAGCTCTGGTCTTGCTGGGTCACTTAAGTTTCAAACATAGACATTTCACATCTGGTTCTTGTTCACAGCCACTGACAAAGAAGCACAATATCAAGAGAGAGTCCCACTTTTAGATACATGTCTGGTCCTTTAAGAGAGGAAAAACCAAAAGCACAACTCTACCTCCTATTCAAATTTACAGATTAGGCAAAAGCCCAGAGGTGAAAGGTCAAATAAAACAGTTTAAAGCATTTTCTGAAGACTTTCTGGTCATGGAGGGGAAAAAAGAGTGTTCAGCCCTCCAAAGCACGCTGTAAAAGCCAGGGGAGTGTGAGAGACGCTTTAATAGGTTCCATTCTTGATGAAAATCCTGAAACAGCCTCACTAATACAGTGTGGAAATCCAATATGCCAGACATATTTTCTGTGTGCAGTGGCCATCAGTCTGGGGATGGCAGGACTTTGAAGGACAGTGTCCAATATCCACTTCAAACTGTTGTGTAGTTCAGTTAAAATTAGCAAAAACATTTGGAAGAAAGGGAGGAAAAATGTTGGCTTTTGCCCTCAGAGTTGCTTCTTTTTTCCTTGCAGGGAAGTTGCTTTTTGAAATATTTTTGGGGTTTGTGTGTGTCCTGTGTTATCACTGTCACTTGACCCGTTTTAAATTGGTGTTAAACATAAAATAATTTTCATATCAATGCAAACTTTAAGCTGAAGGTTTCAGCACACTTTAATTATCAATCCGTACAGCACCCCTTTGGAATTTGCTGGTAAAGTTGTTAACATGGCAGAGATGGGAAAATTAAGGAAGAATGAAAGGAAGGTTTAGGTGAGGTTTATGGTCACATAAGCAGAGTTATCCCAAAGCTGATTGTCTCAGGCTCTGGTGCAGGTTCCCCTTGTAGGTCATGGAGAGAAAGAAATACTATAAAGGTGCAGTTTATTCCCCCACTTTCAAATATGGTTTTAGATGAGACTGAGTGACATGATGAAGATGGTTTTTATTGGGAACTGCAGAAGTCTTGGAGAACTGGAGTAGTTCTGACACCTGCATTTAAAATCATAGAAGTCTGATGAAGCCAATCCCACTTCAGCAGGTTGTGATTTGATTCCTTATCTGCAAATGAGTGTCAGCACTTCCCTGTCCCAAAGTACTGCTGGAAATAATTCCAGTGTCAGTACAACAGTGACTGTGTCAAAGTAATCCGTGTAAACAGAGCTCCCATTTCTCTTTTCTGTGGTGTTTCTTTTATGCAGAGTCTCCCAGTGCTCTAGAGATGATCAGAACAGACAAATTGGGCAAACAGTGGCACAGCCACCAAAAATACCATGGCTGATAGAAGCTTAAACAGCTTGAGTTATAGATAGGAGTTGATAAAAGAAGTGCTTTGATTTTCGCTTTGAAAACTTCTTTTCTGTAAAGCTTCCTCTGTAGGAAAACAACCTGTTCTTGGCTGCTGTTTTTCCATAAAGTAATGTTAAAATAAAAAACTTAATTAAAAAAAAAGTCCCCACATCAGGCTCTTCCTAAGTTTTCAGCTTTGAAAGTGAACTCATTGCTGTGAGAGGAAGGAAGGCTGGGATGGGGGAAAGAGGTAAAGGTGCTAATTAGCCAAATGGACTGGAGGCTGAAGGTGGTGAGAGGGGTGACTGAAGGGAAGCAAAGACAGGAGAGCAGAAAGGCATGAAGTCATAACCAGCCCTGGGCACAGAGCCCATGGTGGGTGCCACTGCAGCAGGAAGAAATCTCTTGTATCTGCTGATGTTAAAGTATCTTTTTGTTAACAGCAGTAATTGCTGACCTTGGAAAGAGCTTGATGTTGGAGGGAGCAGCACAGCCCGGAATGCTCCATTGGAGGGGCAGGGAGCACCCTCTAGTGACCACTGGGCTGGGCTGTCCACAGGGCATTCCCAGCCCTGGGCACCCACCGGGAATGTGGGAGGCTTCAGGACATCTCCCTCCTCCCTCCTCTGCGGTGCAAGGTCTGCCAGTAAAGGAAATGACAGGCACAGAAGCTTGGAAGCAGTGCTGGAGGGAAGGATGCTCTCTGTGGGCTCAGAGCTGTGGTGCCCCCGTGATAATTAGTGTTAATTACCTGGCTTTACATGGGCTGCTGGCTTCCACTTGGGTTTTGGGGAAAGGAAATGCCCCACTCCACTCACAGTGCTTCCTCCAGGAGTGGACCTCCACATTTCCAGCCGTGGATCAATGGACATGAGCCCACCCCAGAACTGAACCCCATTTTTCCCAGGATGGATTTCATCCTGTGCCCTCAGATCTGGTGCTGGATGAAAGCCATGTGAGGAAGAGGTGCCTTCAGCAGCCCCAAAGGCACAACAGACTGTGGGGCAGAGGACCAGAGCCCATCACCCACCCCTGAGCTGCTGATCTCACAGCCCCTCAGAGCTCAGCTCTTCTCCTGAGCATCCCTGTTGGTTCTCCTGGTGAAAGCCTCATTGTGAGAGCTTTCTTTGTGGGGAGGGCAGAGTTCTCCCCTCTGTGAGCAGATTTACTGATATTTTTATCAGAGCCAGGGGAAACCTGGGAATTAAAGGGAGGCTGTCCCACTGAAGGGCTTGCTAAGAGTGTAGCTGACCCTCACACACCAAACTGGGCATGGCCAAACTGATGTTTGGAGCTACATTTAAGCAAAATGCTACTTTTGTTTTAGAAGATTAAGACCTTTACAGATGTGTTTTTGTATGCTCTGAAATTGCATTAATTTGCTTGGTTTTCTTTAAATCTCCTTCCAAAAGCTGCAGTGCAAATTCTTTTATTTTACTCAAGTTTTTGGATTTTTAGCCTGGCTCTGCCTACACGACAACCTGGAATGTTGGTAAAAGGAACAACAACTCACTTGTTTTTTTCTCTGTTCTTTTCTTTTAGTACCCACACCTTCAGACACTGCATGTGTGAACAGTAACCATAACACACAAAGTGAATGTCTCCAGTTTTTCCAATTATTTACCTGGAGGAATTTGTACCGTTGAAGGGATGAAGGTCACATTATTAACAGAGCAGAGGGTGCCTCTCTCTGGTCTCTTGGTCAGCCCAGGATGAGAGCAGAGCTCTTATTGTACCTCCCAGACAGCAAGATGGATTATAAATCTGTTTAAATAGGGAATATTGCAATGAATTTCCTACATCCTAACACTCCAGTGAATGTGATAATGAAAAAATCTGAGGACAGGATTGTTTTTTAGAGTTGGTGGTGCTGTTTCAAATAGCTTGAGAAATGGTCCTTCTGGGAATATTTTATAGAATCATGGAATGGTTTGGGTTGAAAGGGACCTTAAAGAGCATCGAGTTCCAACACTCTGCCATGGGCAGGGACACCTCCCACCTGCCCAGGTTGCTCCAACCTGTCTTTGGACAGTCCCAGGGATGGGGCAGCCACAGCTGCTCTGCCCAACCTGTGCCAGGGCCTGCCCACTCACAACCAAGAATTCCTTCCTAATATCCCATCTAACCCTGTCCTCCTTCAGCTTAAGGAGAGAGAAATTAAGAGGGGAGCATTAAGTGACTTGTGTGGATTTTTAGTACTTTTTTCGCTGTTTTTTCTTCTGTTTGTTGACCAAGTTCTTCACACTCACAGAGTCTGATTTCAGACAATAACATATAGTTGCCTAACATAACAAAAACATTTTTTCTTTCTGCTTAACCTTAAAAAAAATCAGAAAAGAGAAAAATAGTAGAAGTGCTTGGACTGTTTTTCTTTTGCAAGTGGATGATGGTGATTTGATAACCCAATATTTTCCTTCCCTTACAATACCAGGGCTCTGCTTGCAATTGGATCGACACAAGTGTAAGCACTCAGAAATCTGCCTGTGGGTATTAGTTTGAAAGTCAAATAAACTTCATTGAATTCTTTGGCACAGAACATGTGCCAGTTTGAAATGGCAAAATCCTTACTGGGCTGTGGGCTCTGTAAAACTTATATAATAATAATAGAGCTCAGCAGTGCCTTATGCTTCCAAAATCCCTGTATAAACCAAGAGGAGGTTTGTCTGTATGGAGGTGGGATGGAGAAGAATCATTACTAAAACCTGCTTGTGAATGAATTTGTTAGATCTTCTCCACTGGAGAGCTGGAACTGATGCTTGCAGCCTCTCAATATATTTGAGTGAAAAAAACAAAATATCATGGGCTTAAGTGGAGTGGAAGTCACCCAACTGCAACATTATACAAGGCTTTGAAATGTCAAGAGAAAGGTTCTAATCTTTTGGCTGTCTTGCTCATTGTTTGGAGATGAAAAGGGAGGAAATCAACATCCCCATGAAACACAATTACTGTAAATTGCTTTCTTTTCATACCGTTCCTAATGAAAATAGGGAAGTTACCAGGAGTTACCTGCTCTGCAGGAGCACTGTGATTCCATGGACTGCAAAAAGACATTCAGAAGTGAAACACTGGATTTCCACATGAGCCAACTAATGGAGAATATAAAATAGTGCACGGCTCTGGATTGCTCTGAAGTGACCAGGAGTCCTTTTTACACAGTGGAAGGAAACCAGAGCTCCTTAAAGTGAACTACAAAATCAAGCTGGTCTTGCACCAGGAGCTGATCCTGTGGCATCTCAGGATACAGAGCAGGCAGGAAAAGCAGGGTGTCAGCTCTCCCCTTCCCACTCTCTCTGCTGGGATCTGGTGTCAGTTGGAGGATTGCTCAGCCCCTTGGGTGGGAGATGAGGCCCCAAGGATTGTGAGGCAGCTGGAGATGAATTGGGTGTCACTGCAGAAGGTGGAACAGGGTCTGCCTTGGGGCAGCTCTGCCAGAGTCCAGTTAGAGTGATCCTGTGTCCCAAAGGTTGTGCTTGGTGGTCTGGGAGGGCTTTTTCTATGATTCTCTTTGTCACTTTGTTGCATCCAGGGCTTTTCAGGTCTGTTGTCCCCATGGAGCACCTGGAAACAAGAATTTCCCAGGACCTAGTGGGTGGCAGAGCCATTCCCATGAGCAGAGCAGGGTGGATGAGCCTTTCTTTCCTCTGCCCTGCACTGGGGGAGATGGAGCAGCACCTGTGGGACAAACACCCAAGGCTCCAACAGGCAGCACTCGGTGTCCTCTGGGTGTGTCTGGAAAAGTGCATTTCACCTTCTTTGGGTCAGAACAGCAGGTGAAAAGTCAACTGGGATTTACTGCTGTCTTTTTGTGGAAAAAATGCAGGTTGAATGCCAGCAGACATCACCAGCTACAGAACAACACTCCAATTTCCTTTTTTTTTTCCTAAGGAGTGAGAGAAGAAGGCGTTGGGAGAGGGTGAGGTCATCTGCTTCCACTAAATAAGGCTGCAATGAGCCATCACCCTTTCTTGTTCTTTTTATCATACCAGAATGCCTGGTCAGAGGGCAGGACCTTTACAGCTGGAATTATCTACCCAGTGCTTTCAACTGTCTGTGGCTGGTTGTTTTAAAATTCTAAGGGTTTAAGAAAAAAATAATATATTCTGATGTATTTTAGTTTTTCCTTCCATTTTTAAGGGTTCTATTTCTAAGCTTTTCTCTTCTAGCTGAAACTCAGAATCCCTGGACACCAGGAATTATGTTTTTTAGGGAAACATAAAATGTTGGGAGACTCTAAGAGTGAAAGGGTTATGCCAGCAGTGGATCCTGAGTTGGTCCTTTACATGTGGAATTTTATCCTGGTTGGTACTACAGAAGCACTTTGCCTTTCTTACCTAACTTTTTAGCATTCCTAAGCAAAGACCTGGGACAGGGACTGTGTTTTGTTTGCACAGCTGGGAGTTTTGAGGTTCCCTCTGACTGCCAAGTGCTGCAAAAGGACAAATAAAGTTGTAACACTGACTAAAAACTGACTATCACACTCTAACCAGGAAGGGAATTGCCAGTGAAACCACCTCATTTTAATGCCTGGACAGAGCTGTGAAATAAGGGAAGAATATGGAGGATTTAGGACTGTTTATGGATTGAGGCATTTGTTTTTGAAATATGTGTCTTTTTGTGACTTCCTTTGCTCAGTAAGAAGGAGATATCAAAAAATCTGATTGTCTTCAATCTCTTTGCTTCTTCTCTAAGAAACAAAGAACATAAATTCCAAAATCAAAGCGTCAATAGCTCAGGAATCCAGGAATGAGGCTCATGGACAAATGGTGTAAGCAGGGCTAGACTTCATTAACATATTTGGAGTTACACCCACTTATACCCAGTGTGGCTTGAGTCCTGAATCAGCAATTCCCCAGTGACCAGCCTGCATCAAACTCCTGCTCAGTTTGGCCCATTCCATCTGACATCTGCATCCTGCCTCGGAGTGGCCTTTCACACTTACTGCACATCCCATCACACCTGCCCAGGCAGGCACAGGCAATTGAGTTTATTGTTTGGAAAAAAAAAAAAAAAATTAAAAAAATTTAGTCACATATCATCAAGAAAAACAACATTGTTTTAGGACTCTTATCTCTTCACTCCCAAATATCCTGTTTCTTCGAGCTGCTGTGGCCAGGACCAATAGAAACCTCTTCCTGCCATTGGCTGACTTCATTTCCCAGAGTTAGCACAATCTCATCCGCTCTAAACAACCTCATCAAAACTTCTTTCTGGTCAGAGCGAAGCAATAATTATTATTAGCCATTATTAGCGATCAATAATCTTTGATCACATTATGGCAAGCACTATTAAGGTAAGAAAGGGGCACCTTGTTTTGTCGGTGGTTTTTTTTTTAGCCTGGCGTGTTCTTTGGGTTTCCTTTATCAACCTAGATAAGTTGGAATTGGGCAACACCCCCACTGCCACAATAGAGGACAACAAGATTTCCTTTGTACTGCACAGTAAATTTCCTTTTTCCTACTCCAACCATCCGCAAGGCTTAAAAACTTCAAACTCGGAAAAAAAATTGGGTTTTTTTTGAAATTCGCCGTTCGGTGCCGCGGATTGCAAAGGCGAAGCCCTTTTTTTAGGGGGAGCTTCAGAAATTTTCTTGTAGGTATCATTTGGACAACTTGGATGTGTTTGTGGACTTGCCACGAGGGGAGAAGGGTGTGCACTGGAAGGCAAAAAGCGGGTTCCTAAGAGTACTAAACTTTTGGATTCTTGGAGATGTTTCTCTTGTGGATGGGGACCTAAATTTAAGCGAGCGGGAAGGAGAGAGGCACCAGCTCTTGTTTCTGTCTCATGCAGGTGTTAATTATGTGTTTTTCTAGAAACTCTTTTATCCTTTTACAGGGGGACCTTTCTGAATGTGGTGGCGGGAAGATCTCATGGGGGTGTTGGTTTTTTGCTTTAATTTTTTGGACAATAAAATTCTCTCACTGATGTTAATTATGTGTTTTTCTAGAAACTCTTTATCCTTTTACTGGGGGGCCTTTCTGAATGTGGTGGCGGGAAGATCTCATGGGTGTGTTCTTTTTTTGCTTTAATTTTTTGGACAATAAACTTCTCTTACTGGCATTTAACTCAATCTCTGCATGGTTTGTTAATTTTTTTTTTTTTAAGACTGGCTTTGCTGAGTTTTTCAGGTTGTGTCACTTAGAAAGTTGAATAAATCTATGTGACTTTTCTGTCTAAGTTTTTGTTTCTATGTTGCAATGGGCAGCAGTTACTGACACGGCAATGGATGTGATTATTGCAGAAATAGAACTCTTTGTGATAGTGAAACTTAATTTTACATAAAGAGCATGTTCAGGGTGGACTCTGTGGTGTTGCATTGTCAGATTCGAGGTCAAGTTATTTCTTTTCTTTGTGGTATTGTCTGTTTTCTGTCCTTTTCTGGTTATGCCACAGATTAAATAAGAGGTGTGGAATAGCCTGGCCGTTGACTCAGGGAAGCTGCAGTTGGATTTCTCAGTCTCTTCTGCTTCGGTGTTTCTATTTTAGAGACCATTTGATGCTTTTTGTTATGGTTTTTGAAATCTGAAAGTCTTGCCCCGAGGTCAGTGTGATTAAAAAGTCTAATGAACCTTTTCTTTTTGTGGTCACTGATGATTTCACGAGGCTATCAGTAGACACATAGGTCTGTCTCTGAATTGCTGGTCAGTATCTATTCAGTGCTAAGGAGCTCCTGAAACTTTCCCTTTGGTTTTGCCGTGGATTTTGGAGCATAAAAGACATGACTTTATGAAAACCTTGAGGTTCAGGGAGTCAGGTTTTGGCAAAAAGAAAGGCTGTGACCTGAGGTGATAACACTGCATTTTGTGGCTGTTAATCAGAATTAACTATTGATGTTGATAGGGAATTAATTTTCAAAAATGATGTTATTTGCATTTTGAGGAGCTCTGTTTATTCATTTTTATTAATGTTTTTGCATTGGATACATTGTAATAGGGTAAAATAAATTGTAATAGGGTAAAAGACTGTAAACAATACCTCATGGTTATTATTTTACCTTTACCTGACAATTAGAGAGATGAGGAGATGAACCCCATCACTGTCTGTAACTCCCTGAAGGGAAGTTCTGACCAGGTGGGGGTTGGTCTCTTCTCCCAGGCACTCAGCAATAGGACAAGGGGGCA
>JAWWEV010000001.1:116992338-117007801 GCA_035583235.1 Hafferia zeledoni
CCCCCTGCCATGGGCAGGGACACCTCCCACCAGCCCAGGGTGCTCCAAACCCTGTCCAACCTGGCCTTGGACACTCCAAGGGATGGGGCATCCCTGGGCAACCTCTTTCAGTGCCTCCCCACCCTCAGAGACAAGAATTGTATCAAGACAAATACATTTGGAAGTGAATAAAAACATCCATGTGAATCAGGATGGCTTGGGCAGAATTTTCTAAAGCTTTCAAGCAAGAAAAAATATTGAGTGTTGAGTGTGGCAAGTGCTGTCTAAATAGGGAGGTGAGAGATTGCATTATGCATGAAGGTGCACACGGAGGAGCATCTGAGCCCTTGCCAGCCTGGTGCAGCAGGCAGGAGGATCTCCAGCTCCAAAGGGGTCCCTGAGGGGGAACCTGAGCTGCAGGACAGCAGCTCTGCAGGTGCCCAAGGGTGATTCCCACTCCCTCTCCCTGGGCTACTTCCCTGATCTGTTTGCTGGGTGGATCCAAAAGGTAATGCACCCAGAGGACACCCTCTTGATTTCCCCTGATTTCTTTGCAGTAATTAGTATTTTGTGGTAGTATGCAGTGAGGTCATGGCAGCCAGAAAGAAGGGGACACGGCTCGCAGGTGTCACACACGAGGTAGTTTATTAAATCACTCCATGAAGAAAGAAAAATAAAAGAAAAAGGCAAGCAAGAAAGAATAAAAGAGATACCCTCTAACTCTAAATTACACAATATATATTGTAAAATCCCACCCATAGCCAAGTTCTACAGGTTGTATCACAGTGCCTGTAAACCTTATTACAGCTTCTAATTGGATGTTACTTTCTGCACAGATGTTCTCTCTGCTGTGAAAAATTTATCTCTTCAACATTCCTTTCTCATGGATAGCTTCTCCCAAAACCTTCTTATCTCATTCTGGTTTTGCTGCCTTGCTGATTTTTCTCACAACACTAATGGAGTTCTCAGTGTTCACATCTCCATACCAAAAGGTACCTGCTACAAAGCCCAGCCTGTAACCTCAAAACTTTTCTTAACTCAAAAAACCTTTTCTTACCCTCACAGTATTTGGAGCTAAAATTGCCCTGGAAGTGGAGTCTTTGCAAGCAGGAAGTGATGAGTGATCCCCTCATCCCCTGCCTGCTCACCCTGGGCTGTGCACGTGCACAAACACCACGCGCAGAGACCCTGCAGGGAAGTGCTGGGTCAATGAGAGGGTCACCTCGTGGCCACCATCCAAGTGTTACTTCCCTAATGCTCTTAGGCATTCCTAAAAACCTAAGGTTCAGTGGAAAAGAAACCAATTTGGAAGCTGTTTTTCAGTCTTACCCTTAATATTTAATTCTTTCGTTGATGCAATGACCATAAAAATCTCTTCATTCCTTCCTATACATTTCTAATCACTTTGCTGATGAACTCGCCCTTGGTACATATTATACCTTAGAAAAAATATATGCTTGAATTATTTTTACTTTAAAATTTGTTCAGAGATTGAGGGTGGGATTGTCTAAAAATATGTGTTTGTACATACTCTTATGTGTACATGTATATAATGGGAATATGTAATTATGTATAAAAATATATCAATGGTGGGTCAAGCCAATAAATATTAAACTAAGTATAAATGCACTATATAATCTCTTTAGCTTTGTAGTTTTGCTTAGATGGTAGGAAAAATAGTTACAAATGTTGGCACCTTGTTATAAAACTACAAATCTTTTCAATAAGGTTAAAAAAATCAAGTTAAAAATTTTCTCAGTAAGGTTTCCAAAACTGGTGTACCAGGGCAGTTAATTGTGCACAAGAAAAGCCTTTAATTCTGGACAGAGACTTACTCTGATTAACATATAGTAATTCATGAAGACACCCCAGATGCTGGGCCTACCCAAGATGCAAATATTTTAAGAGGAAACACAGAATGGATAGGACTGATGGTTTTGAATGAGATCAATATCTTGTTTTGGGCAGCTGTTTTATCTCGAGACACTTTCCCATTATCATTTTGATTTATCAACAAAAGTCCATAGCAGGTGTGGTTGTGCAGCCTCAGTTCCCTTCCAGTTGGGCTCTGGGCCACTTTACAAACCTGCCACCTGTTTTCTCAAACTAATCTTTTCTTGAAAGATTGCTGAAAAAACAATATGATGTTTATATTTTTCAACAAAGTAGAAGGTTGGCTGCTCCTTCAGCTTGTTAGAATCCTACCCTAGAAAAACAAGGTAGCAGCAACAGGCTTGCCCTGGGCTGAGACAGAAATTCAGGAGTTTTCTATCCAAGTTTTCCCAGTTTTCCAGGCATTGTGAAGACCTAGAAATTAACAGCCAAGCATGGAGAAGGAAAAAACTCCAAGCTTTCAAAGTCCTCCATAATTGACAATACTCTCAAGATGAAAATGAAGAAAAGTCTATTGTATTGACTGAAAAAATAGTCATTCAAACTTCGGTGTTGGAGCACTTGACGTGGATGGAAGTGCTAAAATAAGCCTACAAAGCTCCAGTTTCTTTAAAACTGCTCATACAATGTACAATCTGCAGGATATATCGTATTGTTTTTAGCACTGTGATTTCAGGTTGACATAATCATTCAGCAATATGTATTTTGATCATTGTGCTGCTCCAGCCCTGCAGCCACCTCTTCATTCAGCCGATGGTGCAGTTGATAAAACCTGGTGTTGCCTCAGTGTTTGAGGAATTTGCCATCACTCTGCTCATGCAGAAGGAGAATTTCGAGGTCCAGGTGCAGCTCTTTGGTGGTTTTGCTTGGACAGAGCTGGTTCCAAGCAGCTTGAAGTCACTCAGGAGTTGATATGGGCTGAAGCAGATGCTGGGTGGAGGTTTTCATCACTGCATTTGTACAACCCACTGCCTTACTTTGATGGTGTCCAGGGCATGTGATATGCACAAAAGAGTTTCCTATTTCCATTTCTTAACTCTTGGTTTGGGGCCAACCTATTGATTTGCATTTTGCTGTCAGATAAAGGCTGCAGATTAAATAATTCCTTGTGAAATGGCAGTTCTTTAAATCAAAAGCTCTTGGATATTTCCTGATCTCTGGAAATTGCTCTGCTTGGTGTGATAATTTTAATGTGTGAAATGCAGGATAATCCCACGTAGGGCACAGAGCTTGGCAGGAAGGAGATACATTTTCTAAGCCAAGACCCATTTTTAGTAATTCTTACTTCTCTACCTGCACCAGTGAAACAGTGATTTTTTTTATTTGATGAAGCATTTAGAGACCTGGATTTGAATGGCTCATGCTACAAATATTATAGGAGGACATGTCAAAAATAGCTTAGGCAAAAATAAGGTCAGCTGACAGTTCAGGAGCGACAGTTTATGTATTAAAAATTGTAACAAGGCACCACAGCTTACATTTGAATTTATAATATTGCAGAATTTGAAGACACAAAATATTAAGCCTTTGGGCTTAGCCATGAGGCCTCTGTTCTTGTTACTGCTGAAGTCAGGAGAGTGGCTTTTGCTGCAGGATAAGGCCTTAAACATCTGCTCTTGTTTCCCAGAAGTGAATCTGGGCTGCAGTTTCATAACAGCAGTTTGATGGATGCTTGATGATTCCTTTTTTTCAAGTGGGACTCCAAACATCCTTGTGTTTTCCTCAGCAAGAGGTGAGGTTTGCTGCTAAGTGGCAGCACCAGGAGTGTATTTGGATTAGCACAGACTATCCCAGTCTCTTTGCAAAGAGGTGGAGGATGTTCGATAAGGTTCTCGTGGGTGGAGGTGAGGACAACATCTGTCTTGCCTATCTTGTACTTGCCAAGGCTTTTTGTTGTTCCTGAACTCTCTCATGAATATAATATGTGGATTTTTGTCTGACCTAATGAATCCAAGGCTCAGAGATTTAGAAGGCAAACATTTTCCACATGTGTGTTGCAATTCCTGACTCAGGTGACTGCATTTTGAGCAGTAACCTTTTCCAGTACGTTCCACACACTGTATTGAATATCCTTCTCTTGCAAATGGTCAGGAGTGAGTTGTATGAGCATCACGATTAATAAGCCCCAGCAAGGCTAAAGCATCAATCATTTGTCTTTTATTCCACCGGTTCCTGCTGGATGCCATGAATCTAAGGCTCAAAAGACTTGGCTTTGAGGCAGGACTGCAAATTTAGTCTCAAAGCTCTTCAGGCAGCCCAAGCACAGCTTGTTCCCTCGTGCAGTGGTGCCTGTTGCAGACGTGAGCAGAGTTTCAGGCTGAAAGGCTGCTCTGAGAGCTTCTGGTGTCCAGCCTCTCTGTTCCAGCATGGAAATGACATTCCTGGCCTGTTTGGAATTAGGCTTTCACCCCAGATAAACAGTTCCTGGAGCATCAGGGGAATGCAGCCTGAGGAGGAACAGAAAGAAGAGCAGCAAGCAGGAAGGGTGGCTTGGTCAAGGTGCTCTCCTCCTCCTCCTCACCTGCCCTTCCTTTCAGCAACAGCCATGTGTAATTCAGTTTAACAACCTCAATAACAAATGTTACCAAGCATACAAAGAATACCGAGTGCAAAAAAGCATGGAAGCACTTACAAGGCTAATTGCATGGTCTTAATGAGAACAATCCTCCCTCAGAAAAGGCAGGTCCTCTCCAAATGTGTTTATTAGAAAGTTGTAACATCTGCAAAACACACACTGGTGTGTGTTACAAACCATCCTTTTAATAAACACTTGGGTGAAAGTTTTTGTATAACAGCTTTTGGTCTAATTTCAAATGAAAATAAGTCTCAGGATGTCAGAATTCTTTGCAGAAAGGAGAATTAGTTTTTCTGACCGACTGCAGACACGCGAGAAGTGATGGGAAACAGCCCATGTCTGACTTTGTGGCTGTGTGGAGAGCTCTGAGCTGGTGCTTAGAGGTGTATTTTCATGAAAGCTGTTTACATTAATGAGGAGAAATGTTATAAAACTGGTGTCAAAAATAGCCATGTGGCAAAGCTAATTAAAAGTTCTCAGTTGAAATTACTGCAAGCCAAGGGTGACAGGTCCATTTGGAGAGCTGAGTGCTGACTCTGCAAGCCATACATGCATTTTGCTGTCTGTGCCATCTCAGTGTACAATGGGAGTTGTTGCTGCATTTGTGTCTCCTCATGCATCTCCTTTTGTGTAGCTCTTGCCAAGTGTCCTACTGGTTTGTGGACAGTGTTTTCAACCATGCTGGTTGCTCAGATTTTGACAGTGTTCTAGACTTTAAAAGTTCTTGAAGTGTTTTTTTTCTTGAGCAGATTTTTGGACACTCACTGGGGCTAAAAAAGATCTGCTAAACCTTCTTCTGTTATGGGGGGTTGAACAGTAAACCATGGGAAAAATTGAAGAAATTAAGAAAAAACAGAGCTGAATATTTTGAGATCATAAAATTGTAGAGGCACAGAGTGGTTTGGGTTGGAAGGGACCTTAAAGATAATCCAGTGCCACGCCCTGCCATGGGCAGGGACACCTCCCACCAGCCCAGGGTGCTCCAAGCCCTGTCCAACCTGGCCTTGGACACTTCCAGGGATGGGGCAGCCACAGTTGCTCTGCCCACCCTGTGCCAGGGCCTGCCCACGCTCTCAGGGCAAAATTTCTTCCTAATGTAAACTCAGTTTAAAACCATTGCCCATGACAAAACCCCCAGTTTTCAGTTTAAAACCATTGCCTTTCCTAACCATTGGCTTAGAATGGCCTCCAAAATATTTTAAAATCCTGCTGCTCTATTTTTTCCCCCAAGATCCCTGAGCAGGAGCAAATCATGCTACACAACCCCACTCCTTATTGTCCCCTTTAACCATTCCTGAATTTTGATCAAGCTTGAATAAAAAAAGTCTTTGTTCTTAGTTCCTGACATTGCCTTTAAAGGACAGGGCAGCTTGCATGTGCTTCTCATGATGGGAACCACTTCAATCACATTTCCTGTAACTTGGTGCTTCTAGGCCAAGTAATCTTGCATTTGATTAAGTAAACACCTTTGTCCTGATGACTTTATGCCTACTTTAAAGGCGTTGCTGTACCTATTGTTCTACAAATTTGTCAGTCTGTTATTCTTTTGCTATTTTAAAAGAACTTATCAGCGAAGCAGAAGTCAAAACCAAATAGAGAAATCATTTTGTTCTTTTATCATTAGTACAGAAAGTCCAAGGGAGAAGGCAGGTTTTGCATGGCACAGGCTATTAAAAAATAAAAGTCTTAATGAAAGAATAGTGGATTTTTTTGTTGTTGTTTTGCTGGTGATGTCATGAGAGGAAAAGGAACATGAAATAAAGGCAATTTGTGTTCAGTATTGACCTCAGATACCAACAGCCACTTCATAGCTTTGCATGAAAGACCTTTCCCACCTGCTGCCAGAAGCTACATGTGTTGTTTTCTTCATATCACTTTAGTTACTAGGAATGACAGGCTTTATTTCTGAGCTGTCATGAGAACATGTTACTGTCATGTGAAATCCAGGAAAATGAACCCTTTCACCACTGAAATTATTGTCACAAAGGTACAAAACTTTTCAAAACTGAAAGAAGTTTATGAGGCATCTATTTTGTAGGATTATTGTTTTCATTGCTTTCTCCCACTTGTGGCTTGATGTTGCCAAACTGCTCCAGAAACAGCATTAATATGGATAACAAAAAGAGATTAGCATGTAAAGGAGCAATGAAGAGCCTCTATTAGAAACAGAACTGGTATCCATATGTAATAAAACCTTGCCAGACATTGTCAGTATTAATAGTTTTGTCTCCATTTGTATGTGGCCAGGCCATGCTGCTGTTTTTCATGATGGTGGATTCTGACAATTGTTATACTCCATTTGGTCCAGGTGCTTGCATTTACAATTACAGCAGAAAACACATCTTTAAGTCCCTGCATTTAAGGAAGAAATACCCACACTGATCTCTGTGAGCTGTTTCAGTGCAGCAGTTTCCTGTTTAGAGCCTTCTTTTCATATCTTACATTTTGGGATCCCAGTTTGTGCCAATTATCAGCCATTCCTGTATAGCTGAGAAACGCTTCATATTTCTTGATATTTCTTGATTTTTTTTAATGCTTTTCCATGGGATGAGTTTCACGTGAGGTTATATCAGGTTGTTTGAGTTCTGATTATTCAGCATCACCATGTTTTGCAAGGTCAGTGCACTGAAAAAAGCCTGGGCTGGAAATCGTCACCTTTTAAGTTGACTAAGTTGATCAAAAAGCTGGAACACCTTTGCTGTGAAGACAGGCTGGGAGAGCTGGGGCTGTTAGAAGGCTCTGGGCAGACGTCAGAGCCTCTTCCTGTGCCTAAAGGGGCCCCAAGAAGGTTGGAAAGGGACTTTCATAAGGGCATGGAGTGACAGGACAAGGAGCAATGGCCTTAAGCTGAAGGAGGGCAGGGTTAGTTCAAATATTAGGAAGAAATTACTGACTGTGGGGGTGGTGAGACCCTGGCACAGGTTGCACAGAGAGGTTGTGGACTACCCATGGCTGGAGGTGTTCAAAGCCAGGTTTGGATGGGGGCTCTGAGCAACCTGGTCTGCTGGAAGGTGTCCCTGCCCATGACAGGGGTTTGGAATGAGATGATACTTCAGGTTCCTTCCAATCCAAACCATTCTGTGATTCTGTAATTTAAGATCCCTAAGAAGAAGAAAGGCAGCAGTTGCGGCCCTGGACACACAACTCCCACCCATGAGTTGCAGAGATTTTCCCTGTGCATGAGGATATGTAAAACCAACATTTATCATCTGTAGTGGTTGCTGGTAAATTGGTATCAATGGTCCTGGTGGAATTTGAAGGAGAGGACAGTCAGTCTGACTGTCTGAGTCTTGGCTGACACAAGGAGTGGAAGAGTTGATAAACATACTTTCAGTGTTTCTCACTCTGAAACCTCAGTCTCATTTAGGTGTGAGAAGAGAGAAAAGGTGGTTGAAGAGGAAGTCAGGCTAATTGTAGTTTAGACCACGTTCTTTAGTTATGCTGACTCCTAATTTTACAAAAGCTTTGATGGCCAGTTCCCCTTTTATAATGTGCATAAGGGAGAGGTGATACATGTCCTACTGTCCTTCAGGACAGGCCAGCAAAGATCAGTGAGGACTTGGAGGGAAATGTCAGAGGTACTCAGTGTAGTGGAGTGCACACTGCTGAGCCTTCCACATGGGGAGTGACCCAAGAGCTCACAAAGTTGGCAGGAACTCAGTTGTTCCTCCAGAGCCTTCACAGTCCTGTCAGCAAACGGAGCAGGATGGAGTACAGATGAGTGCTGTCAAACCAGAACCAAACTCTAGCAAGCACTCTGAGCTTTCTTTGTCCCTGAATAATTAGGCATTTTCCTCTGAAATGTCTGAAAGTCTAAGCTTGTCTCTTGGGTTCATTTATATTTTCCTTGTTTTTGCCGTAGTTGAGGATATTCACACAGCCTTTAGTAGTTGGGTTTGTATTTGCAGCATTTTCCTGTCCTCCTCAGGAAGTTCAAGTGTGTGTTCTTTCCCTCTTTTTTACAGCATAATAGGCATCCATAGCACGAGCAATATTTGTTGTCATTAGAATTGCCAATAAATAGAAAATCCATTTTTCTGTTTGTTTATACTCACTCTAAATATTCATTAACTTACATTAGGTGGACTCATCTTTAAGAGGAAGCAGAATAAATTTGCTTTGCTTCACTTGTGTGTGGGAGGATGAGAAATAATATCCATTATATGGTGTTTGATGCCTGGTTTGAAAAGGCCTATTAGTAAATGGATTAGAAAGTAAAATAATACTCTGTTATATTTGCAATCTTGTTTCTGCTTTCCTCCTGTATAATTCACACTTTCATGTATTTGCTGGAGCTCCCTCTTCCAAAATTAACAATTTTAATGTGTTTTTTGGTCATGTATTAGGTGTACAGTGGGACAAAAAAGAGAGAAGTGTGCAGTAAATAGTCTCAGGTGTGGGATGCATTGGGATCACCTGGCCAGGCTGTGTATGTGGATGGATGGATGGATGGATGGATGGATGGATGGATGGATGGATGGATGGATGGATAGATAGATAGATAGATAGATAGATAGATAGATAGATAGATAGATAGATAGATAGATAGATAGATATTTGGTTTGGGGTTTTTTCCTTTCATGAAAATCTCACATGGACTTCTGAGAAAGAACTTTTAGTTTTCCTTCCAGTGTAACATTTTCTTTTTGAGTTCTTGTGATATGATCCCTGCTACTTTCCTATCTAAGCACATCAAGTTCCCTGCTGTCTCCCAGTGCAGTGTAGCCAGGGAGGAATCTTTGAGGGAGCAAGGGACCAGCAGCAACCTCCCTGCACATCTTGGTCTGCAGGCTTTCCCAGGAATGGATCATCAGGAAAGATTCAGGCCATCAGCAGCAGAGGTTTCTGGCAGATCAGAGGCCCAAAGGAGCATGAGAGACATGGCAAAAAGGAGAAGGGTTATTCTGGCATCCTGTTTGTCTCACATCACAGAGACCCAAGAGGCATCAGTTTGGTAGAGGTGCAGATTGGTGGAAGGGTGTGTAGAGCAAGGAAGCAACTGGAGAGTCAGTGGTGATGCCCTGGTAGTGATCTTTGCACTCAAATACTCAAATGACATCTGATAGTCAGCAATGAAATGGTGCAGAGATCACTGCCTGAAGTTTGCATTAGTGTTAGTGATTCAATCCCAGTGGATTCACTGCTTGAGATCCCATTCCCCAAGTGCAGAGATGAAGGGATAACCTCAATTTTTATGAGCAGTAAGAAGCCAAAAGTGATGTTCCCACCTTTGCAGTTGCAGAGCAAATTATGAATATTAACAGAGTGCACCCTGAGGGCTCACAAACCAGGTGAACAAAAGAAATGATAAATGTAAAATCACAAAATCATATCCTTGACTGGAAGAGACTCACAAGGATCATAGAGTCCAACTCTTAGCCTTGCACAGGACATCCCCAAGGCTCACACCATGTGCCTTAAAGGGAACAAATGCAACTGCTTATTTTTAGGGCAGCATGTGGCTGCTGGAGCTTGTGCAGAGCCCTCTTCCAGCAGGCAGCTGGAGAACTCCCATCACTCCATCCCTCCCCTCTCCACCATCCTCCTCTGCTGACAGGGCCACACGGTTTTATTGTCCTCCTGTTGGCCATCAGCAGCAGATCTGGCAGCAGCACCAGCCCACACATGCTGCCTCCTGAGGGTGGGGTCCTTCATGGAGCGCCCTGCCCCGAATCTGGCTGGGGCTCCCCCCCTCGCCCCCACCCTTGGCCCCTGCTCCTCCAGCCACTGCCAGCTGGCCTCCTCCATGGCTGCTGTCATCTCAGGGGCTGCACACTGAGCCTCCTGGCCAGCCCCGTGCTGGAGATTGTTCCCTGGCTGCTGGCAAGGGCCACACAGAGGGGAGAGGGGTGCCAGGCTGCACCCCTGCTCCGCTGGGTGCCACAGTGCCAGGGCGGGAGGAGGGAGTCGTGCTGTGGTTACTGATCGTTTCACAGAATCACAGAGTCAGTTAGGCTGGAAAAGCCCTCCAAGATCACCAAGTCCCACCTGTGACTTTGTCAACCAGAGCACTCAGTGCCGCATCCATCCAGTTGTTCCTTGAACACCTCCAGGGGTGGGGGCTCCAAACTTCCCAGGGCAGCCCCTTCCAATTTGCACCCATAAGCACCATGTGCACCGTAAGCAGCTCCTGGAGTGGGATGCTTTCCTTGGAAGCCTGTGCACTGCTGGGACAGCAGGAATGTGGGAGCCTCGACCAGTTCTCATGGCCAGGGAGCTTCATCCAAGGCAAGATGTGTCCTTTCAGGAGCACCAGCTCTGCCCACAGCTTCCTGATGGATGTGGCAGACACACCACCAGCTGGAGCCTGGCCCAGGCTCACCAGACTCAGCTGCAGATAACACAGGGAAGGAACTGGTGGCAGAATGAGTGCATGGCAGTGGGAATAGAGGGGGACCTGCCCTCCCTGTGGTGTCTGTCTGGTCTCCAACCATCCATGGTGGCAGGAGTCCTGTCACTGAGGGGCCAGGTGAACCTTGAAGGCCATAACCACAGTGGTGAGGGAAAATGGCTGGGGAAGCCCTTCCCACAGCTCCAGAGCAGGATGCCCAGCCAGACATCCCACCAGGGAGAGTTGCCATGAGAGGAAGAGATGCAGGCTTAGTGTCCTCTTGGGGCTGGTGGTGGCATCTCTGCCCAAGCTGGCGGTGGATGCTGGCAGAAAGGGCAAGCTCCCTGGATTAGGGGTTGTGCCCAGATATCTCAGCTCCGGGTCCAGAAGGGACTTGGCTGGTGTCCCAGAGGAAGGAAGGGAAGCTCCCAGTGAGTCAGCAAGGCCTGCCTTTCGGTGGCTCCTTGCAGGGGCAGTTAAAGCAGCAATGGCACTGTGCCTGTGCCCCCCACAGATCTGGCCCCCTACATCACTGCCCAGTACTCCACAGACCCAAGTGTTGCTGCCCATTCTGCCCTCTCCTTGCTCCCAGCTCCTGGCCACTATTCCCAAATGTTTGGTAGTGTGTGTTTCCACTTCTGCTCAGCTACTGGTGGGAAGGGTCTCCCTAGGTTTGTCCTCCTGTCTATGCTGACATGTGAGTCCTCACCTCCACTAACACTGCTGTGCCTAAAATGTAATGAACAGGTGACAACTGTTCATCTGCTGGTGAGGTGGAGAAGCCCCTTCTCCTGGGGGAATGTTGTGATACCTGCTCTGAGACACCATCCCACTGACTCTTCTCCGGTTTGCAGGAAGCGTTATCAGTGGTGAGCGAAGACCAGTCCCTGTTTGAGTGTGCCTACGGATCACCCCACCTGGCCAAGACAGAGATGACGGCCTCCTCCTCCAGTGAATATGGGCAGACATCAAAGATGAGTCCTCGTGTCCCCCAGCAGGACTGGTTATCACAGCCCCCGGCCAGAGTCACCATCAAGATGGAGTGTAACCCAAACCAGGTTAACGGGTCAAGGTAATGAGGCCAGTGGCTCAAGGATGTTGTTTCTTGTGGTGGGTGTAGCTCAGCTGTCTAAATCTGTCAATCTAGCACCATTTTGGATGCCTCAGGTGGCACTTGGCTACCAGCTGCCACCCCAGAGGGCTGCAGGTCTCCCCTGCATTGTGGGTCACACCACCCAGCCCTGTTCAGGTGTTGGGAGGTCTTAAAAGGTGCTACAGGCACAGTCCTCTCATGAGCTGGCACTCACACTTCTGTGGTTCCTCTGACTGTAGAGAACTTTTGGATGTGAACATGCTTTGCACACTGGGTGAAAGATCATGTTTTAAAGTTAATAAAATGTGGATTTGCTGTAATCTGGAGCAGCACCATTGATGCATCAAGGGTGGGGTGTATGTGATCTAACACTCAGTGCAAGTTGTCAAATACAGCAATTTGGGCAGTTGCCTTTGCTCTAAATATAACCAGAGAAGCATAGAAAAAAACCCCCACCTTGTAATGGCAGAGGGAGTGAACTATTGATCTTTACTTTTACATTTACTTTAAACATCATGCCAAAAAGTACAGTTGCATTTAAAAAGAATTCATGCTGCAGAAACAACATATGTATGGAGGCAAGGAGGGGAGTAGAAAGGAGCAGGAAAAGAAATTCCTCAGCTCAGTGTGCAGCAGCCACACTGTGTCTGTGAAATAACTGTTGTCTCAGGACTTCTTTTATGAATGTCACTATGAAGAAGAATTGTATTGATTAAGCTGAAAGGGTAATACAGAGGATTTTGGGATATCGAGCTTAGGTGCACTCTCTGGGCCATCTGAAAAAAACACAATGAAGGTTTTTTTTTTGTTCTCAAGGAAACTATCCAAACAAGTGTTTTCCTGTTTAAAATGCCTGACTGTCAAAACAGTTTTCCTTTGGTGTTGCTGAAGGGCAAAGGTCCAGGGAGTCAGTTGCTGGCAATTGTTGGTAATGTAGCAGTGAGGGCTGAGCTTCACATCTCTCTGTCACGAACACCTGCGTTCTAATCTCAGCTCCCAGGACCAGTTGTTTAGAAAAACCTCAGCCATGGGCTCTGTGGTTACTGTTCACACACTCTGTGTTCATGTGATGAGCACCACGAGCAGGGCAGAGTGGTTTGGCAGCTTATCACATCTGCTCTTCTCACTGGTAAGGATGGGAGTTGTGCTGAAGTCAAATCAGAACTTCCAGTGAATAGTCAAAGGTTTGAGATACGTAGAAAGAAACGGTGAGCTGAAGTTATAAAGAATTAGAGAAACTCTTCTTGTAAGCCTGCTTAGGCAGAATTTCTTTAATCAATATCAGTGTCTTTATTTTTTTTTTGTGCTAAGCAAATGCACAGCTGGAGTGTTGATTCAAAACCAGTGTCACCTCCTTCCTAAAATTGCCTCTTACATGTTTGTGCTGGCATTTCTGTAAGAGAACTGTTCACAGCTTTCCTTGGTGTAAATTCCATAAAGTGCGTGGGAGTAGATGATTAGTGCTGATTGTTACTGAGATGAGGGGTAATAATTTGTAATTAGTGGTAATAATTTGTAACTAAAGTCAGTCATACACAGCCTCTTACTTTGACATACTCCCAGATCTGAAGGAAGAGTTGAGATGATGCAGATCCATTTGGAATTGTTAGACAATCACATTTTAAAGACAAACAAGTCAGAATGGTGAATTTGCTGTCTGGGATTCCTGAAATACATAATGAGCCTGAATATTAGAGCTCAGTTTGTGTATCACAGGAATTTGGCTGTTGCTGTCATGGTTTAAAAGACAACACTGTAGGCACCACCTTTTATTAGCTGAAAGTTTGCCCTGTCTAATCCTTGTTAGCAACCCTGGTAAGGATTATACTTTGTTTTAAGGGGTCAGGACCCCTACCAAACCCAAAATGTGTGCCCAGAGTTGGATCAGCTGAACTGAGGCTCCAAGAAAATCCATATAACTGTGGGGGAGAGCTTGGTGTAGAAAACCTGCTGTCACACACCAGCATCCCCAAACCAGCAGAGACTGGTAGTAGCCCTGATTTGGGACCCCAGACATCTCCAGGCATAAATCCCCTGGCTCCTGCAAGGACTTGCTTTGTCCAGAGTGAGCCAGGTACCCTGAGACACCCCAGCTCCAGGGCAGGGCAGGCTCATGTTCAGCATATTTTACAGCCTGGAGGCTGGAGGTTTGGGCTTGGGTTGGGGTGCAGATTTGCTGCAGTTTAAGTGTGTTCACCTCGTATATGTGAGCTCAAAATACTGCCCAGGGATGGATAAGCATTCAGAAACCCTGAATTAAATGGGCTGTTTGGAATGCCTATTGATATAACACAATATAAGAAAGATATAAAGCTATTACAAAACATCCAAGAGTGCTAAGAAAAGGGTGAAAGACCTAGAGGGGCCACACAAGAAGTGACTGAAGTCACTACTTCATCCTAGAGAAAAGGACACTGAGGCCAGATTTCATCAGGGCCAGCTCCATTTCTGATCCCTGTGAGCAGGGACAGGACCCAGGGAACAGCTGGGGCTGTGCCAGGGCAGGGTCAGGTGGGATCTCAGCCAAAGGCTCTTCCCCCAGGGGGTGGTGGGCACTGCCCAGGCTGCCCAGGGCAGCAGGCACGGCCCCGAGGCTGCCAGAGCTGCAGGAACATTTGGATAACAGGACAGGCACAGGGGGGGATTGTTGGGGTGCCCTGGACAGGGACAGGGTTTGGATCATCCTTATGGGTGCCTTCCAGGATATATTATGATTCTGTAATTTCCCCTTTCTTTATGCTATATTCTATTAGTGTGCACATGTGTTGGAGCACTCAGGATGACACTCTGTCTCCCTACAGAGTCAACAGGCAGGAGCTGCTGCTGGTTTAGGCTGCCAGAATTTTGCCCTTTGTGGACAGAGCTGTGTGCCTTTCCTTCAGAGGTGTCTGCACTGTCTGTGGACAGGACAATACTTCAAAAGATAGCAGGGTTAGATTGGTTATTAGGAAGAAATTCTTCCCGGGGAGGGTGGGCAGGCCCTGGCACAGGTTGGGCAGAGCAGCTGTGGCTGCCCCATCCCTGGAAGTGTCCAAGGCCAGGTGGGACAGGGCTTGGAGCAACCTGGGCTGGTGGAAGGTGTCCCTGCCCATGGCAGGGGTGGCACTGGGTGATCTTTAAGATTCCTTCCAGCCCAAGCCATTCTGATTCTATGTTTCTATGATCTGCACTGTTAGAAGCAGAACAGGCAACTACTTCTTCAAGGATGTATAATCTGAACATTGGGGAATTGTCTTTAAATGAAACTTTTTCCATTTGTCATGAGGCTTAATTTTGATTCCTACCTTTTCATCAGAACTGTTATTAGTTATAAAGATGTGATACCCAAGGAACCCCAGTGACACCCTTTTGACACCCTTTTGCTCCACCCTGGTCACCTTCACCGCCATTGCAGCAGTAAAAAGATGAAAACAAGCAATTTTTTGTGCTTCCTCTTTGAAAAAAAATAGTATTATGTCTACCTACTCCATCATTTGTACTTGGAGTTTCGTACAAATAAGCTGAGCAGGACATGGCTAGTGTGGCCAGCAGGCCCAGGGCAGTGACCCTTCCCCTGGACTCTGCCTTGGGGAGGCCACACCTTGAGTGTTGT
>JAWWEV010000001.1:117027677-117044868 GCA_035583235.1 Hafferia zeledoni
CTGCCCCATCCCTGGAAGTGTCCAAGGCCAGGTTGGACAGGGCTTGGAGCAGCCTGGGCTGGTGGGAGGTGTCCCTGTCCATGGCAGGGGGTGGAAGGAGATTTTTAAGGTCCCTTCCAACCCAGTATTTCCATGATTCTATAACTTTGTGATTACATAAAAGCAGAGATCCCTGTAAAGGATTCCTGTTCAGGCAACATTAGAGGGAAATTACTTGGCCATATTTAACAGCTGAAAATACAAGTTGATAAATACAATGCCAGACACAAGTCGTTTGCATATCTTACTGACTTCAGATTAACCTTCTTCACTCATGAAAGAGCAACTTAACATAGTCCTCCTTATTTCTGGCACACTGACAGCCACTGCTTTAGTGACAAAAGTGAACAAATGAAGAAACACTCTGGAGGATCACGTTGGAAATCTGAGTGTACCATTAAATAAAGCAGCAGTGTGGCCTTGCCTGGAAAGCTGGAGAATCATCCCTTGTCAGAAAGGCTGCCTGCAGAATTAGAAGGACAAAGCCAAGGGAATATGGAAAATCTTTTGAGCATGTTGAAAGAGAGAAACATTTGAAACTGTTCAAATCAAGGTCTGGGCTTGAGGAAACATGATATAATTATCTAAATAAAGAGGGTCACAGAGCACCTGCTTAGTCTCAGAATTAGAAGATAGAATACGCAAAAAATATTATTCATGTTCATGAAATGTGAAAGCAGACTGTGTCCCTCATGGACAGAGGTTCTGGGAGTCCCCAGGAACTCTGAGTGGCACAGGGGGATGTTGGCATGGACATGGATGAGAGGACAAAGCAGACCTATAGAAACACTGACCAACTGTGCAGTGTAAATCCAGATCCCAAAATCCCTCAGGAGTTCCCAAAGGAATTGAACATGTAACACAAGGCCAGAGGGACATGGGTGTTCTGCAGGAAATAGCCATGCCAGTTGAGAGGATCTCAGGCAAAGGCTCAAAGAGTCTGTTCTATGGCATTTTCCATTGGACTTGAGCAAAAATTGGCTTTTTTCATCCCCTTGAGATGTTCTGTGATTTCAGTATTTGTTTCATACTGACTTGTGATAGAAAAAAAAATTAGTTTTCTCTGAAAGTTCTAAACCACATATCAGACATGGGGAGCTCCTTCATGTCAGCGTTTTTATCTAAAGCATGTTTAAAATGACACATAAACCAAAATGCTTTACTCCACCATCTTCCTGTGTTTACACAATTACTGATGGGAATTGGAGGTTGGAAATAGGGTGTCTGTGTTCTTCTGTGCAGATCAGTGCATCCTAACTGAACATTTTCTGCAAAAAAGTTACCCTGTGATTTTGGAAGTGTTGTTTTATTTTATCTTTTCCAATGGAAAGCTGACAGATATTCACAAAGTCAGAATTTTTGTGCAGAATGGAAAATGGTTTTTTTGCAGAAATTCAGTTTTCTTTCAGGGAACTGTTTTTGGTTGGCTTATTCCATGGCCTTCCTTTTAGTTAAATGTCACATTTCAAGTAGATTGCAAACAAATTTTTCCATAACAAAGCACTGTTCATGTGAGAGCAATATCAGACCCTGGGGACAGTCACTTGATGACATGAAAAAGGTCAAAAATGAGGAGGGGGGAATACATAATGTCCAGTGGGAATTAGCCAAATTCTAGGCTGCAATTCTGGAGAGAGTAATTAAGCATTGCCATTGTTAAGGCACTACAATAGAAAATGGGAAATGAGCAGGGCTTGCCTTGAGCTGCAGTGACAAAGGAGAGTTTCTTCAGTCACCTTTACAACAGAACATGAAGTTTCAGAAAGCTGAAAGTAATAAATACAATGAGTCCTGTTGGGAGCTCAGGGAGACCTGATATGGGTTTGTCCACATGTCCCACCAAGCAGGAGCATTTCCAGAAAAGATCTTTCCAAGATAAGGACACGTTGTACTGATATCTCATGGACAAGAACAGGTCTACTTATCCGGAATAGCAACATGTTTATCAAGGCATGATACTGAATTAAGAGTCAGGTTGGAATTTTGCACTGTTTCAAGAGGGGCTGATCACTGGATTCTTCTTTTCATGGACAGGGCATTGTCAAAAAATCATCTTGTGGTGTGTTGAGTCAAAAGGCAAAACACTAAATTTGGACCAAATGTGCTTTGAAGCTGCAAGTGCCACCAAGTACAAGCACGTGGCACCACAGAGTCCCCTCGGGGTACAGGGGTCTAATCATTTGGAGACCCAAAAATAGAGAGGACAGGACAGGACAGGACAGGACAGGACAGGACAGGACAGGACAGGACAGGACGGGGTGGAATTGCACAGCATCTTTCTGGGCAGGGAATGGAAGAACTAGAGGGAAAAATTAGGTTACTTATGTCACCAGAATCTCCCTGGCAAGCCTGCCATGGAGGTGGAGAACCAGCCAGGCAAAGCAGAGCTGGACAAGACACATCAGAGCCCACAGCTGAGCCTGTCCCCTTCTGTACAGACAGAACTCAGAACCCTCTGAAAACACAACAAGAGTATTTCTGGATGCTATTTTTGACAGATGGTAAAGTCCTCAGGCCATGAGGTGACTCTGACTAAAACTAAAATGTTGATAGCAGTGTTGATCTCAGCCTGGTCAGGACATCTGGCTGTTGTAATGATTGACCTGCACACCAGTGTTGTCCTCAGAGATGAGCACTTGTACAATTTGTGGTATTTCTGAAGGACAAGGCTGTGGAGCAGTTCTCAAAAAATCAGGGATACAAGATCACTAATTATGAAAATGCAGTATCTTAGCAAAAGCAAAGTTTTTGGAGTGTGAGATTGTGGGAGATGACAGTGTTGGGAGTGCCACTCTGCTCCTTTAGCCAAACAGGCTAAATAAATAAATGAAAGGCATTTTGCTTGAGAATTTCCCATTACATTTTATTTCCATTCAATACCACACTGCTTGGAAATGGGCAGACACATCTGCCTTGCCCAGAGCCAGTCTGTGGCTGTTTCTTTGCTTCCCAACTGGTTTCATTTCCAAGCATAAATTCTAAAATAAAGCAGTGTTAAGAACCAGAACAGCCCACACCAGGTGGGCTCTGCTGCCTTCCTGAGATCCTGGGCAGGCTACATAAGTCTCTGGTTTTGGCAGCAATTTTAACTAATGTGTTAAAGCCAGCCACAGAAAAGCACAGGAAGCTGCTAAAGATTTCAAAGGGTAAACCAAACATTTGAATTCACTGTATTTACTTTATGAAGAAAGCTTTTATGGTTTGGTTTCTTCATTTTTATGTGCTAAATTTATAAGGTTTGATCAATCTCAAAGGATGACAGCAAAAGACTGGCAGAGAATGACACCTTAAATCAACTAAAACCTACCTTCTTATAAGAAAATACTGTTACATGCAGAGATTGGGAGGGAGTGGTACCCAATTTGTGCATAAAATGAGCTCTGACCTCTTTGGGGACTTCTCCTGCAAGACTCTTAGCACAGATGTCAGTGTTTGTTATTCCTTGGTGCCCTGGGCTGAGGAAGGGGACAGAAGGGAGCACTCTGAGCCTTTGGAAGTGCTGAACTCCACACAGTCTCTAAAGACCATTTTTACCAGCTATTTCAGTGCAGTTTGGACATCCAACAAGAACAGGCACCTCTAAAAAGCAACACAGACAGCAGTGTGGTGCTTTTATTTTAAGAGACAGAAAAGGTGATTAAGGTTTTAACAAGGAATATCTTTCCTATTCGAATAATTTTTCAAATCCAGAGACCCCTAGAAAGGTGCCCTTTATGGACATAAGCAATTTGTGCTGTATCTGCATGAATAAGTGTCTTTTTTTCTCCATAGATCTGCCTTATGAGCAAGCCAGGAGATCAGCATGGACGAGTCACACCCACCCCAGTCCTCAGTCAAAAGGTAAAAGCATCTACACATCTGGTGCAACCTGGGTTAGACTCCAAAGTGAACTGATAGGAGCTGCCTCAGTGCTCAGCTCTGAGGATTTTTAGCTGTGCATTGTCTGGAAAGCCTGTTAGCAATGTCTGGGCAATCCTGGGTGGTGTCACTGGGCAGCCACAGCCTTCCTGAAACTCAGATTTCATGAATTCCATCACCAGAGAGTCTTAGAAAGCTAAATCCTGTTGTGTCCATCATGCAGTGTTGAGCAGCAGGAGTTCCAGGCCTGTGATCTGTCACAGGTTTGGTGGCCAACTTCCTAACTTGAAAAATAACTACATGGGTTTTTCTATTTTCAGCTACTCAACCATCATCCTCAACAGTGCCCAAAACAGAAGACCAGCGTCCTCAGTTAGGTGGGTGTCATTTTCTTTGAGTTGGGCCTGGGTTTGTTGAACATGATGGGAAGGACAGCCCTCACCTCCCAACCAGAAACAAACTGCACCATCTGGTTGAGACCACTCAGGAGATCTCCAGCTGGTGACCACTAAAACCCCAGATGTGCATGAGTTTGCTCCACACCTGGATCTGAGCTGAAGGCTCCCTTGGCCACTAGAAGTTCTTTCTAATGATGCTTAAAGGCAGTGACAGCCTTACAGAGTGAAAATGCTGTTTAGAAAAGTACCTATGTACAATTTGGGTGCAAAGATGGAAGGTAAGGATGCCAAAAACCCATATTTTCCCCAGTGGTTGAAATCTCAGCAGCTGGAAAATGTCCATGAGCAAAGAAATGAAAATAGGTTACAGCAAACAGAAAACTATTTGAACTTGGCTCCTGGAATACAACAGGAATATTGGAGGGATTCTCAGTTGGGAAACTGGAGGTTTTGCATAATGGGTGCCTTTTGTGTTTTGAAAGCAGCAAATCCATGGGGTAGGACCTAATCCCTTAGTGTGGATTCAACTGTGTTTTGAACAGGTAGCTGGAAAGCACTACAGAGATTTTGAGTCTGTTATGGCTTTTGTTAACAGTAAAAGGTTAGAAGGAGGAAATAAAAGAGATTTAGAGGATATTCTTAGCTCAGAAGACTCTGAGCCAGTTTTTATCACATGGATTTTAAATCATTATTCTGGGTTTTGTTACAGCTAAATAAGACTGTGCACATGACTACATCTCATTAACTCATACACACACTGCCTGGGAAGGGTTGCACTGATTTTTGCCCCAAACAATGTTTTATCTAATCTGGCCTTCCAACCATGAGAGTCATTCTAGAAATATCCTGATGATTTATGTAAGTCCTTAGGACCATTTAATGGCCATGTGTGAGCTGCACAGATCATTGAAATGTATAAGTAATGTATCCTGATTATCTGGTTGTGGAAATGGAGGCTGTTTGAGAGCAGCTGTCCAGAGCCAAGGCAGGCCAGGGACAGGGATGTCAGTGAGGGGCTCCAGGCTGTGCTTGCTGCCCATCCCTTTGACTTTTTTGCTGCTGTCACAGCTTTCCCTTTTTCCTCTCGTGCTTCAGGCCAAACTAATTTTTTATTTCCAGAGGGAATTCCTTGAGGAAAAAATACTGAAGGGCTGCAGGCACTGTGTGGCTGACACAGGCTGTTCTGAAACCCTAGTTGGGTTCTACTACATGGGATCCCTCATTGGACTCCAGTGACAAAGGAGAGTCCCAGAATCACAGAATCATTTAGGTTGGAAAAGAGCTCCAAGATCGTGGAGCCCACCCTGTGCCTGATGCCCACCTTGGCCAGCCCAGAGCACTGAGTGCCGTGGCCAATCCTTCCTTGGGCACCTCCAGGGCTAGGCATTCCAGACCTCCCTGGGCAGCCCCTTCCACTGCCTGGTGACCCTTTGCAGGCAGAAATTCTTCATTTCCAGAGCCACATTTCCAGAGTTCAGCCATGCCCTCTCAGCCCTCTTCTGAAGGCTCTTTTGGCACAGAAAGAGCAGCGCCAGAGGGGGGAACAAATGTGGCCTCACAAGAAAAGGAGCCACTATCCTGTTTGGGGGTGGCTCTCACCCATTGCCTGCTTCTGTCTGGGGACTCTGGCATCTGGAATATACACTTGTGCACACTAAGACAGTACAAAAGGCAAATGCATGTCCTTGCACACTGGGTTTGAACAGAATGTACACAAATATTGCAATGCAGAGAGAGGAGCTGCTTAGGTGTTGGACCTGCTGTCCCATCAGGTGGCACACACTGTATCTTACAAGGTTAAAAAATAAACTGTTTGACATAAATAATTTTAAACCTTTCTTTCTCAATTTTCTAGATCCTTATCAGATTCTTGGACCAACCAGCAGCCGACTTGCAAATCCAGGTGAGAAGGGATTTTACTGATTTAGGAGGAATTCTCTTCCTTGCCAGTGTTCCCATTTGAGCTTTCAGACCAGACCTGGAAGGTGATGGGTCTGATTTCACCCCTCTTCAGTGTGACTCAGTGGGAGCTGATGATACCCAGTGTGCTGCACAGTTAGCTTCCTAAATTAACAAGGGTGAGACTCAGGTCACAGATTAAGACTTAGAAACCCATGTACCTTAACTTGGGTGTCTGCAGATCAGCTGGGTGTCTGATTTCCCATGATATTTAATGAAGATAATACAGCTCTCTGTAGAGAGCTTTTCAGGTCATCCTCGAGTAGGTGGTTACATTCAGTCAGTTGAGTATCTCATTAGAGGTATTTTAACTCTTCATATCAACAAGAATCAGGGGATCATTAAGGTTAGGAAAAAATCTCCAATATGATCAAGTCCAGTCTTTGAAGCTGAAGTTCACTTGAGTTGCCTAAATATCAGGATTTTATTAAGATACCCCATCTGGCTTCCAGTTACCCTTCCAGAAGGGTGCAAGTCTCTTTCCAGTCTGCATCACATGTGTCCCAGACTCCCTTAACCCACACCACAGCCTCATACTTGCCTTGACAAATACAAAGTTTTGGGATGAATAATCTAAGCCAGCAGAAATGTATAGGAAAAAAAAAAAAACAGGAAAGCATAATCTATTTTCAGGGAATAATTGGGTCACTTCCAAAATGTTCTCCCACTTTAAGAATGCAATGAGGTTAAACATGAGCAGGGACTTGTAGCATAGAATAGAGTCACAGAATCATTCAGGTTGGAAAAGACCTCTAAGATCCTTGAGTCCAACCTGTGACCATAATGTTTCCTCTAAAGACAAGGGGCTTTCTGGGTAAATTATTAACTCTGGTTGGGAATTGTGCAGATTCCACTGGAGCTGCTCTGAGTCTGCAGGACATGCTGTGGCTGCACAGTACCATAATCAACAGCAGGATCTGCCACAAAGGGTTGGCATTGTGTGTTCCTATTTGCCTTGCTTGAAGAGTCACAGGGCACAGCATTTCTCATTCCACATTCTCAACCCCCACTGACAGTGATAGTATGACTTTTCAAGATCTGAAATGGCCAAAATACCAATCTACTTCCTTTCACTTTTCCCCAAGTGGCATCAAACACAGTTCTAGATGAGCTGACTTTCAAAACAGCTTTTTGTGGCAGAGGGAAGTAATTAAGTGTTAAGAATAGGATGTTCCAGGCAACACTAGTCTTAACTGGAAGTGGGGGACTACATCCCTTTAATTTGTTAATAAATCATGGCTGTTTAAACCTTATCAACTGTCCATTTGGAAGACTTCATTACTGTGGATGACACTAACACGAGATGGATTGGGATGCTTTTCTTAACTTTTGGCCATGGAGTTGCACTACACTCCCTCCTTCCCGTGCTTTAACATATTCTCTGTGTTTATAAACTGGTGCAATTACTCTCTCATTAAAAGGATATTGACAGCAACCATTTATTTTCATAGGACTATATATTACATTTGGAAGGCAAGTGTTTATGTCAGAACATATGTTGGATTGCTCATTCAAAACGTTGTGTTTTGTCCAGTGCTGAACTGTTTATTGATTTTCAAAGGCTAATCCCCCTTGTTATGTTTTGTGCATTAAAACTTGCATGCCTTGCTCATACCATGGATTCCTCTGTTTGTTTGTTTATTTAACGCATGTTAATGGAACAGAAGAAATTCATTAAGGACAGTTTGGATAAATATATTTGAAACGAATATGGGTTTCAGTTGCACTGAAGTATAAACTGCTAATGGATTTCAGATGCTACTCCTGCTTGATACTGTAATTGCTGTTATGAACTTTGTAAAGAAAAGCTTGTTTATTGTGCCCACAGAGCTGGTTTGGGGGAAAAAAAAAGAAACCCAACCGATTCCTGGTCAGGGATGTACTTTGAATTAGCACATCCAGGCTGGTTGGCAAATTGTGCTGACACTGTGCTTGTGAAACAGATTGCCTTGCAAGCTGCTTCGGCTCCATTTTGCATCATTTCAGTGCTGCTTTATTAAGAAATGCTAAGCTTTCAACAATATCAGTGGCAAGGCCCTTTGAAACCTACTTTAAGTTGTCTAAAATGGTCAAATTTTGTTGCTCCGACTCAATTTTGAGAAGTTTGCAGCAGACTGATTGTTTTCTTTTGGAGATCAAATTGGCAAAGAGCAAGAAAAAATGCGATAGCGACATTTGAAGTCTTAATTCCAAATTTAATTTAAACTCATTTAACGTGACATGGACCTTCTCACTGTTCTTGCAAGTGTTTTGCCAATGGATGATATGGTTTGGCACGAGCCCAGCCCTCTCTAAACTTCCCCATTTTGTGTAGGCTTATTCCATAGCAGGGAACATTCAGTTGCAACATAACGCTGTGAGAACAAGTGAAATGTTACGCAAGTCAAAGCTGTTTGTCCTGAACTTTAAAGATTAGTTTCCTAAAAGAGTGCTGGATTATTTCCCCATCGATTGTCTGCGCTGAATGGCATTAGGTAACAATTAGATCTCCATGTAATGGCATTCTGCCATTCACATGAGGGAAAACATGACACATGACAATTATCCCTGCCCTTTAGGATTTCATGAGACACTCCTGGGAGAAGGGGGAATGGTTAAGGGTGAGAATTAGGCACCAGAATTGCAACATTTCCTAGTGGGGTCCTGTGTGAGAGGCAGAATTGATGTCTTGATGTTCTTACTCCCAAGCCCTGACATTTCTGCTTTGTTTCTGCGGGCAGGGAGTGGGCAGATCCAGCTGTGGCAGTTCCTGCTGGAGCTCCTCTCGGACAGCTCCAACTCCAACTGCATCACCTGGGAGGGCACCAATGGGGAGTTCAAGATGACAGACCCCGACGAGGTCGCCCGGCGCTGGGGGGAGCGGAAGAGCAAACCCAACATGAACTACGACAAGCTCAGCCGCGCGCTCCGCTACTACTATGACAAGAACATCATGACTAAGGTCCATGGCAAGCGCTACGCCTACAAATTCGACTTCCATGGCATTGCTCAGGCCCTCCAGCCTCACCCCCCAGAGTCCTCCATGTACAAATACCCATCAGACCTCCCCTACATGGGCTCCTACCACGCGCACCCTCAGAAGATGAACTTTGTAGCTCCCCACCCCCCTGCTTTGCCTGTAACATCGTCAAGCTTTTTCGCTGCCCCGACTCCCTACTGGAATTCACCAACTGGAGGGATCTACCCCAACACCAGGCTGCCAGCTGCTCATATGCCTTCTCATCTTGGCACCTACTACTAAGCTGGGGAGGTGGAAAAGAAACACCACAAAAAGCAAAGACCCTTCTCGCTGGGATAAATCCCTGGTGAATCGCAGCGAGCTCTATTGGAGTACACGAATTAAAAGTGCCTAAAGAGACAAGTGGAGGTTTGGCTGGGAAAAAAAAACACACATTAAAAATAGATGTCAAAAACACTCTTTTGTAGTAGGGATTTAAAGGAAATATCCAAGGAGTATATAAGATACTAAAATGTAATGTATATGGGCATCGACTCTGTGGACCAAACAACAATAGACTATAGTAGGTAAAAGCATGAGATGATAAGGAGAACCTACGGGAGCTGGTGGTCTTAAAAAGTTGATAAGCTTATGTGTAAAGTTGGATACCTTGCTAGTGCAAAACTGGGACTATACTACAGCAATATAAGGATAAGTCTATAGTGACCTAACATACAATATATGGATCATTACAAAAGAGGGGGAGGAAAAGGGAAAAAAAAAAGAAAAAAATCCCCTATCTGTATTTAAAAAGTAGAAACATATCAACAGAAGAGACTGGTTGGTGTGGAAGCTGATTTGGAATTTAACAGCAGTGTTTTAGTTAAATGAGTTCTATTCAGCAGAGGGAATCAGCTGCTCAAACTGTGAAGACAACCCAAACTTTAAGATTCCTTGACAGTATTGCAGGAACCCTGAGCCAAACATTGGAAATGAGAATGTGCTGAAGGGCAAGTGTATGATTGTAGAGCAGAGGCCTGCACCTGGCAGAGGAAGCAGGAAGGAGAAGGAGTAGGATGAAGGTGGTGAGAATGGGAGAAAAGAAACTTCGTTACCAGTAGAGACTGAAAAGACTGAAAACTTAGTAGTGTTGGGACTATGAAGAAATACTTGTTTGGACTTGTGAAACATATTGCTCAGTATTATACCATTCCCAGTATTTCAGGAGGAACAGACTTGATTTCACAGTAATAAAAAGAAAAGTGGGAAAAGGGAAAGGCAGAAGAATTCAAAAATCAGAACATGCATCTCTCTCTCTCTCTCTTTTTTTTTTTTTTTTAAAAAAAGTAAAACTGGAATTGTGTCTGATATTTAAAAGTGACCAATTAGAACCTCATCATTGCTAAGGGAGTTTGTTTTCTGTTGGTTAAAGCAAGAGACAACCAAGATCAGAAATCATCTAAGTATTTTTGTTAGGCGGGCGCCCGTTTTTCTTATCGAGTCGCGAACGCTGTGCGTTTGTCAGAGTGAAGTATACAAGTCAATGTTATTTTTTTTTCCTTTTTATATAATTATTATATAACTTATGCATTTATACACTACGAGTTGATCTCGGCCAACCAAAGACACACACACCAAAAAAAAAAAAAAGAGAAAAAAAAAAGGGACAATCAAAAAACTATTGTGGCCTTGAATTTTAACTCTGTATGCTTTAATGTTTACATTATGAACATATTAGTACTTAGAATGCAGAATGTATGTAATAAAATAAGCTTGGCCTAGCATGGCAATTCAGATTGACACTGCAGTTTGCATTTGTATTTGCATTTTTAGGGCCTGACACCTGGATCAGACCTGCTACTCACCATGTTCAAATCAGCCAGGGATTTTGGTTTGGGAAATCTGACAGTTGTGAAAGTGTAGGACCAAACAGCCAAAATTCAAAGTGTATCTTCTTTTCCAGACAGTTCTGCTAAAACACGTGCAGCCCTTCTCTAACAGTTCCTTGCCATTCCTGTCCTGAGCTTCTTTTGCCCAGAGATTGCAACTATGGCCAATTCTTTGACAGCTGGAAGATGAGGTCTAAAGGAGACCTCTAAGGAAGAATTTTGATACTTAGAAATTAACTTTTGTTGCCACCAAACTGTGCTGCAAAATCTCAGCCTGAGATGTATCTTCCTTCTGAAGCATCTGTTGAATTACTGTGTCCCCTTGCTCTTAATACAGACTGTATCATTATTAGCAAATAAAGTGAATAATGAATATTTGCCATCATTCCTCACTTCAGAATGGAGTGTATGGCAGCTCCTTAATTTGTCATTGCAGTCCATCCTGGCTGTTTACAAAGGGCAGGATTTTCTTTTTACTCTTCTAGTTTTAGAGGCTTCCCACACTGTGCCCTGGGCCCCAGTGCCACATCTGGTATCTTGTGGCATGACTGGGGTTTTTTTGCAACACCATCTGAAGGGCTGATCTGGAAAATCAGCCCTGACATTTATGAGTGGCTCTCCACAGCCAGAATGGTTTACTGCAGAGACCCCAGACAGCTCAGACCTCTGTGTCCCTCCTTTTTGCTGCTCTTTTGTCTTTTTTTCTTCCAGACAAAATGGGTGTGGTTTCAGATTTTATGGGAGATGTTCTGCATATCTATTTCGGGGAGCACTTTACAATGGGAGCCAACTCACCAGGCTCTTGTGTTATGGGTGTCTTGGTGGCACTTTATAAGCACAGGGTTATGTTACTGATGTGTAAGACCTTGTGATCATTTGGGAAATAAGCATTGTGAGTCTGTATCTCTTAAAAAAAAAGAAAAAAAAGAAAAAAAGTCTTGGAAAAGGTTAGTCACTCACTTATTTTAGAAAGTTATCACAGGCACACCCACATGTAACTATAAGGATAAATAATTTGCCTTCCAGTGGAAATACATCTACAGATGCCTCACTATCTGTTTCATGTGTGCTTCCAACTCAAAATGATAAGTGTATTTTTGAACCAGCTTTTAATTAAATGCTTAAAAATCCAGGTAAAACAACCATCTTTGGCTTGGCAAGGACATGCCTGGAGGCCTCCAAAGCATCCTCAGTGCTCCCAGAGCTGCCTGCAGCATTTCCAGGTTGTGTCCCTGTGCAATGGGAACAACATCCTGGCACTGAAAGAAAGGGTCCAAATCCTGGGACAGGGATGGAGTCACAGCAGGTGGCCTGATGGAGCCTCCTCATGATGAAGATTCCAAGAGTGAAATCCTACAGCAAGAGATGGGAGGATCACTGTTGAACCAGTCCAGGACACCTCTCTTAGAGCTACACCTTTCTCCAGGATCAGTTCACAGCTTTCCAGGAGCCCTGGAAAACATGGATATTGCAACTCTGAGGGTGAAGAGAGTGAAGGCTGGAGAGACCCTACTGCGTCTACATCAGGACTACTTGCAGGGTCTCCCCTACTCACAGGGAGCAACCACTCCATGGGCTCTTCCCTTTGGAGGGCGAGAACCAGCCTGGTGGCTCTGGGCACTGGCAGAGCCAACACAGGCAGTGGATCCATGGCAGTGTCTCTGCTCTCACTGCCTCAGACCCAGTCTGGTCCTGCTACTGGGAACCAGGAAGACCGGAGCAAGGCCAGAGTTTTAGGGGCTGGTTCCCAGTTCAGTCCATGGCAAGGGATGGGTCCAGTACAGCCGAAATTCCCAGGGAAGCTGAGGAACTCCACACCATGAGAGATATTCACATGAGGCTCAGCTGAACAAGACTTGGCTCAACATTCTGGAGGCCATTTAGGTACCTGGATGCCTGGACAACATTTGTACAAGTTGGTCATGTTGATAACTTTGGCCCTTTATTTAAATTAGGACTTCTTTCAAAGGCAGTTGTCAATCAAGTTGCAAACCTTATTACAGCACTTACCATATTCCCAAATGGATACCTCAAATGCCACATTCCTTTTAAATTGCCCAGAGAAACACAGGGATCAAGGGTGATTTTACTTTCTTTTGCAAACTCTTCTATCTCAGACTGTTTCTTACACAAGCTAAGATGCAATTTTAAAATAGTTTTTTAATTACAGATGCATTACAGAAAGAAAAACAAAAAACACTTTACCTGTATGATATGATTAGTGATCCCATGATCACTAATTTCCTGTGCCATCTTCTCAAGTTTTGGGTGCATCAGGGGAATGAGCCTGAGAACAGGCTCATCCTCATCCCTCCAAAGGGTTCAGTTAATTCATGACTGCATTTTACCTGCCTTCTGGAGCAATCCTGATGCAACACAAACACTTTGTTCCCTATCTGGTGGGTGGTGGGAGCATTTGAATACCTTCACAGCAGATCCTGCCTGCCCTTGGGACTTAAGGAGATGAGGAACTACCACGGATGCTCATGGTGGAACCATCAGCAAGACAAGCCCTTTCATGAGGAACAGGTAACCCAGCTATGTGGCAACAACACTTGATGAAAAAAAACACCTCCCTTGTGTTTCCTTGATAAAGATATTTCTTCTTTTTTTCCCCCTGCCTGAAGCTGTCCCATCCCTTACTATGTTGGGATCAGCAAGATAAAACATGACTATGAAGGCTGAGTAACTCACAGCATTTTTAGGAAGCACATGAGGCTCCTCAGAAGGCTGTCCTGGCTCCCTGTTTGTTTCCAGGCTTCATCTGCAACATCCAAAGTGTCCTGGCTCCACTGCTGTCCCCTGAATGGGGTGACCACTCCTTGGAGGCACCAGCAGCTGAATATCAGATGCATGAGCCAGTGTGAGCCTGACTGGAAGAAGGGGGACTACTCTGAGCTGGCTAATGAAGATATGAGACCAACTGGAATGTGGAAAATTGTTTCAAAACGTAATCATAGAATCATAGAATGGTTTGTGTTGGAAGGGACCTTAAAGAGCATCTCATTCCCACCCCTTGCCATGGGCAGGGAGATCTTCCACCAGCCCAGGTTGCTCCAAGTCCTGTCCAACCTGGCCTTGGACACTCCCAGGGATGGGGCAGCCACAGCTGCTCTGCCCAACCTGTGCCAGGGCCTGCCCAACCTCACAGTAAAGAATTTCTTCCTAATATCCCATCTAACCCTACTGTCTGTCAGTTTGAGGCCATTCCCCCTTGTCCTGTCACTACATGCTCTTGTTAAAAATCCCCCTCCTTCTTTCTGCTATGATCCCTTCCCATCATTGTTTGAAAGGGCACATATTTTCAAGAAAACTAATAAAACAGGCAGGGTGGTTAGGCCAGGAATTGCCCCGAGATGTACTTTTAAACCACTGGAGTGAGGACTCCTACAAAACCAGGCTCAGAAAATTTTTTGCTTCATGCACCAGAATGTTGGTCTGTATTTATTTTATAGAAGAATAAGGGGCAGAATAGTTTTCTGTGCACAATACTGCAAGTAGTGAGAAATTCTGCTTGGGAAGCCCCATTCATCCTCCTCAGTATTACGGAACTATTTTGTATTGTACTCTTACTGATGTTTCCTTAACCACCTTCTGCTTTGAAAAGGTCTCATCCAGGGTATTTCCACCAATTCCCGTAACACAGAAGTTAATAAGTCTTGTTGTCAAAGGGGATTTTTTTGTTGTTGTTTTCCTGCTGTTTTTGTATTTTGCAATTTCTTCTGATTGCACTCCCCATGCATCACACCCTGGAGTTCTTTGCCTGCCTCAATGTTTACAGCTTTCCAAATATTTGTACTTTGGTATCACTCTCCCTTTCACTGGGAGTTTGCCAAGCTTAGACATACTCCACTTCACAGACCTATCCCTCTTCTCCTCTGATAATTGTTAATGGGCCTTTTTCTTTTTTTTCCCCCTTTTTATCCCTGTTTCTTCACATGGCCAGACCTGATGTCGCCTCCTGTCTACACCATTGCCATGTAGGACTTCTCTGACTGCCACCTCCATCCCACTGAAGTCTGTGCCTCTCTTCCCAGTCAAGGAGCAGATATGTTTGTAGCCTCACTTGGATGAAAGATGAGCAGCTTGAGCAGCTGAAAGATGGACTTTCATGTTTCTAACTGTTTGCAGTTTCTTTCTCGTGAACTGGAAATCCTCCTTTCATCAGATCTTTCCAGCAGCAGACCACTAGGGAGGTGTTTCCAAACCATTGGTGTGAACTTGCTGCACTAGTTCCTCCACCAGCTCATCTGTGCAGTGTTTATTTTGGCCCTGCTGTCCTTCTGTTCTGGCCACACTGAAAGTTCCCTCAGGCAGAAAATGCAGTGTGGTGCTGCTTAATACCAGATAATCATGAATAATGTTGGGAAAAACGTTCCTATAAATTTCCCACTTTCTTCATGAGGAAGATGTCACTGACACCAAATCACAGGATCATCAAAGGTGGCAAAGACCTTCAGGACCATCCAGTCCCACCATCAACCCAGCACTACCACAGTTACCACTAATCCATGTCCCCAAGGGCCACATCCAGGTGCCTCTTGAACACTTCCAGAGATGGTGACTCCACCACCTCCCTGAGAAACTTATTCCAATGTCTGACCACTCTTGCAGGGAACTTTTTTTTTTAATATTTAATCTGAACCTGCCCTGGTGCAACTTAAGGCCATTGCCAAAATTAAGGCCATTGCCAAAATAGAGACAGGGTTCTTAGAACAGGTGTAAGTACTTGGGCTGAGTGATTGTCATGGTACTTTTAGGCTTCAAAGCAATCCTAAGAGGACATGAAAGACAAGTTTTAGGCACCTCTTTTAGTCAATTCTTTCATATATTTTTTGCAAAATTACCAGTTTGTGTCACAAAACAGCCCTGTAGATCCTCTGGCTACTTGGAATATGGGCATAAGACTGCCAGGAATGATACAGAGCTTCAAAAACCACATTCCTCCCTGCTCCTGAAGAAGAGCTGGAGGGCTTGTGAAGCTCCCCAGTCTATCTGCAACTACAGTGACCACTGAAATGGTCAATTTTAAAAACAATCCCCCTTTTCCCCTGTGGTGGGGTATATTCACCTGCATCAGTGTAGCCAAAACACAAGGGGAAGGTAAAAAAAGGGTAAAGTCGAAACATTCATTTGTTTTATGGCTGAAAAATGTCCCCATGCTGTTCAGTTCCCAGAAACACTTGTCTGGTGCATCAATATATTTGAGTTTCCTGGGATGTGAATGGCATTCAAATGACCCAGCCATGAGTTGGAGCCCATTGTGCTGGATGTGGTAAATACAGATCATGACTAACAGATGTTGCTTTGAAGTGCTCGTATCTTTAAATACACAACCCTAATAAATACTGGAAAATTCTGTATTTTCTACCAAGACTAGCTGAACATTTTCCACTTCAGCTCCTTCTTCAAGGAGAGAGGATGGAACTTTTGGTTTTCCTTCTGGAGCGCTCTGAGGGTAAATCCAGGAAATGCGGAGAAGGTGGTTGGTCATTGTGATGGGCTCATATCCTGGCACAGATAGACAGCTCATGGCCTGGCTCCCAAGGGACTGAAGTGTCTGGTGTTTCCCTGAATGGCTGCTGGTTACAACAGTGGAAAAATTCTGAGTGCCTCTGCATGGTCATAAGCAAGTTGTAAACCTCCCACCACAAGTTACCAAGGAAAAGACAGAAAATGAGGAATTAGGGCTTCATTCTCAAAACAGGTGTGAAAATAAAGGTTGCTACCTCAGCTATTCTTGGAAGGTTAAAGTGGAGGAGATGGCAGGAGAAGGGACTTCCATCTAAGGATGCATGGAAATGAAAGCTGTTATCAGTTGAGCTTGGAAAGGGAAAGAAAAAATAGGTGAAGGAAGTCAAGAGGTGAAGAAGAAAAAGAGTTCTGAAATGCTGTCTGAGGGTGTGCTGGTTTCAAGGTAAACCAGCAGGAGAAATGACCTCAACACGAGAGAAATTATAAATCAGAGCTACAATTTAATAATAATAATACAGTAAATACACTGACACAGAGGGAAGTTGCTTTCAACTCCCCAAACCCAGCAGTATAACCCAGTGTCCTGGGGTACAAACCCAAAGGGGTTTGTCAGCCCTTGTGCTGAGACCCGCGTG
>JAWWEV010000001.1:117051963-117063804 GCA_035583235.1 Hafferia zeledoni
CTCCAGGGGCTGGCAGGGCTTTGCCAAGGTGGGCATCAGGCACAGGGTGGGCTCCAGGGGCTGGCAGGGCTTTTCCAAGGTGGGCATCGGGCACAGGGTGGGCTCTAGGGGCTGGCAGGGCTTTGCCAAGGTGGGCATTGGGCACAGGATGGGCTCCAGGGGCTGGCAGGGCTGTGCCAAGGTGGGCATCAGGCACAGGGTGGGCTCCAGGGGCTGACAGGGCTTTGCCAGCCTCAGGGATTCTGTGATTGTGTGGTAGGCATTGATTATGGTTGTTCAAAGCATCATTTTTTCCTCTTCTGAATAGATGATTTTCTTTTCATCCAAACACGTGCCAGCAGCATACTCAGGGTCAGAACAACAACTTCTGGGAGGATTTCCTTCATGATACCATGGATTAGGAGCACGAAATCCTACTAACATGTGCTGAACTCTGTGGTCTTGAGCCACTTCAGCAGTTTTGGTCACTCACCCACAACCCCAAAAAATATTCTGAGTGCAATTTAAACCCAGTGTTAAAGTCCTGGTGTTTTATAGTTACCTACTTCTTAGACCCTCTTCAATTATATACATTAGTGGTCAAAACTGGGAGATCATAGGAAAGCCAAATGTGCCTCCAGACAAAGCATTGCTTTATAACTTATAAAGAACTGAAAAGGAAGATAAAGTGACATATTACAATAAATAAGTCTTTCAGCACAATCCATCTTTACTCTTCTTCCTTAAATGTCTCCTTCTGTGGTGCTCACAATGTAAACCTGAGCTTACCTTCCCAGAAGAGTAAAGTTTCTTTTAGCACATGAAAGAGGTTTCAAAGCCTGAGCTTTTAAAGCCTATGGAAAAATAAGCATTGAAATGATACAGGAAAATAACAACCTTGGGGAGGGAAAGAGGGATAAGATAATGATCACAATGAAATGGTGGTGAGAGTGATTTCACTGTCAGGAATGTTGCAGTAGGAATTTGAGATTTTTTATCCTTCATCAAGAGGGACGAAGCCTAAACAATTGGGTCAGGAATATTTTTTATGACAAAACCAGGCAAGTTTAGTTTGTTGTCTCTCCTGGATTCAGTTTTTAGGTCAGAAGGGATCAGTTGTTGCTTGTCTTGTCTGACTTTTTTCAATAGCAAAACCCTCACAATTTCATCCAGATTCGAGATACTCCTGCAATAAACTTAACACTAAGGGAACAGGTTCTTAATTTTTAATTAATATCCCAAAAGAACTACAGGAATTCTGTGCCTTTCACTAGTTTTAGCCCAAATGTGTGTGTCTGCCAAAGTTCAGCCACTACTGTGTTTGTTGCCCCTTAGTTCCCTTATTTGTTTACTGTCTATAGCAAATATTATGTTCTCCCCTGTAGAAGTGCCCACACATCAGTCAGGGAATGAGAAACAATCCCACATCCCTGAGGTGACTCACTCACCTCGTGGATGCTGAATCACCATGAGGATGAAGTGAACATGTGCTGTACAAAGCGGAGGCTGGAATGTTTTCAGCCAAAACATTCAGAAAATACTGGTAGACATGAAGGAATTCACAGGAGGGAAAGAGGAGCAGCTTGTGAATGATTATTTGTAGCTCAAAGGGCTAAACTAACACTTCCCAAATGCTTCTGGCTGTCAGCCCCATTACAGACCATTCATTTTGTGTGACCCCAAAACCAAAGAGCAATATAGAAAATTCAGCAGTCCCCATTTCAAGTTTGGGAATTACTGGACTAAACTATTATTTACTAGTACATGATCATTAACCATATAATGGTACACTATAATACCCCATATACCACCCAAAAATTCCTTTGTGGAGTGAAAATGAGGTTCTGCTGTTCCTGCCATCCCCAGGAGAACTGGAATCAGCAGCACTAGCTGCCCAGAGCTAGTGCTTTTGAGCTCTGATGGGCCTTGTCCTGTTGAGGAGGAACAAGGATGATCCTCAGTAGTTCTCAGGCAGACTCATCCCATCCCTGGAAACCACTTGTGTGGGATCATTGTGGTGCCAAGCAAAGCCAGACACTCACCGTAGTGCCAGTGTGTGAGCTTGGTGGCAGTGCCATGCTGGGACAACCACTGGGTTCCCAGCAGCACTGGGCACAGACAAAGCTCCCCTGTGGTGGCACGACGTGACATAGGTGCCCTGCAGGAGCTCTGGAAACTCCATTCTTGAGTGACCTGGCCAAGGCTGTACTGGAAACTGTGAGGACTGAGTCTCAAATCCCAGCACACATTGGATGCTTTTATAGGTTAAAAGTAAATCCCATTTAAGAGGCTTCCCCTCCACCTCCATATGAAGGTAATTTGGGCTGATTATTTTGTTCAGAGTTGAATCCATGACGTTTTGTTGCTGCTCGAGCTGAGAAGTTCATGTGTTAAACACTGTTCCAGAGCTGTGTCCAGGGTAATAGATGAGCCTTTGTCAAGGACATTGTGCAAACACATTTCCACAAGACATTATTGTCTGCACACATGAGCAAATAGTTGCCTAAAAAGTCTGATTGACTATTGTTCAGGAGCTGCCACCTGCCCCTTGGCTTTCTGGCACTCTCATAGAAGGGACTACGTTTCACAGCAGTGCCTTCAGCCAACATTTCCTCAGGAGCCAACTCTTGACAAATAATTGAGTAAACATTCAGCTTGCTGCCTATTATTTTATTTTTTTTTTTTTATTAATAAAGGAAGTGTTACGAAGAAAAGGAGTAAAGGCAACAAACTTTGCTACGGGGAAATGATATACATGGAAAATGAGAGATTCTCTGAATCTGAGAATCATTTAGGTTGGAAAATATTTCCAAGAGCATTGAGTCCAACATTTGAGTGATCACCACCTTGACAACAGACCAGAGCACTGAGTGCCACATTCAGTCATTCCTTGGACACTTCTAGGAAAGGTAATTACACAAGGGATGTGATGGAAGAGTCATGGATGGGCCCAACAGCAACACAAAGGACAAGCCCACCAGCAACACAAAGGACGATCCCATCTGTGTTGTGCAGTTCATTGTGGCAGTTCATTGTGTCAGCTGAAGCCACGAGAAGTGATGACAGTCACGATGCCAGGGGCTGGATGGACAAAAGAAGACTGTGCAGCTGTTCCTGTGCAATGTGGTGCGTGACATGCCAGAGGTTTGAGCAGGAGCTCTGGTGAGCAACGTCCTTTTGCATCTCCAGTAAAGCTGCCCCAAGCTGCAAATAAATGACTTCAGAGACAAACAACTCGCCCACCTGCCTTAATCTTAAAGATATATTTATACAAAGGTTTATTTTGGAAAGCTACCCTCGAATTCAAAGTGGAAAACTAAATATTTTGTTTGAGAATCTGGAAGTTAAATATTTTGTCTTCTTAGCCCTTTCTGGTTGAAGTACTCCAGTGAATTTGATAGGAATTCAACAAAATATTTGGTCAATTAAAATAGATATTTTTCTTACTTATACCCTTTTGTTAGAATTTTATTTTCAGCCATTTGCACTCATGGAAACTCTGTGATTGTTCAAAGTGATTTTTTTTTTCCTATTTATATCACCTTTATTTCAAATTCCTTCTCCCCAAAATAAGTGATGTTACTGCCAGTTTAGGTTGTGCCGTGGGTTTTGTGGAGGCAGTTACTGGCTGGAAACATATAATTGTACAACATGCATTCCCTTTTGGTGTGCTCAGTGTAATAAAACATTCTGTTACCAGTTAATAGAAACTTTCTTTTCACATCTATCAGGTTTCTCAGCTCACAAGTTCTTCCAGCTCTGGCTGTTGCAATTCTGTTGCCCTCAAAGCTCAGCAGATGAGTTTCTTTGCCCACTCCTTTGTTTCTTGTACTCCCACTACTTACTGAAATGGTCCTGTTTTTTTCAGAACATTGCCAGAATTGTCCTAATCCTGATCCTTTTATTCCCACTTGTCTCATTGAAGAAAATAAGGCCTATGAAATCCTTTCTCTGTTAAGAGCTGATTGAACCACAGAAAGAGAATCACAGAATTATAGAATCAGTCAATCAGAGAATGTTAAGGGTTGGAAGGGACCTTACAGATCATCTCATCCCTACCTCCCCTGCCACAGACCAGGTTGCTCAAGGCCTTATGCAGCCTGACCTTGAACAATTCCAGGGTTGTATAATTGGCTTAACTTCACCCCATACTCTTTCTTCTGCACTGTCGCTGTCACACCCCCCAGCTATCACAGCTCTTCAGAGGCATAGTCTGTGCATGGTAGTATATAAATGGGAATTTGAGGCATCTCTGTGCTCATACTTGCTCAGAAAACATGATTGTCAGGTGAGGGAAAGCCCACCCTGTCTGAGGATGACAAGAATTGAGTGGAGATACCTGCCTGGTTCGCACATCTTGACCTGAGGTCCTTCACTACTGTCATCTTCTCCCTTTGATTTCTCCCTGTACTTGTGTTATGGTAACCACCAATGCTGTTGACAAGAGCAGTAAAATAATGTTACCAAAACTCCCCCAAAATAGCCTCCTGCCCTCTTTCAACACCAGCTGTCCTCTGCCCACAGCAGGAAATGCTTCCTCCGGTGTGTTTTCCTCCCGAGGGACTGCGAGGTCCTAAACATGCCATTGTGCAGAGCATGGATTCAATACACAAAAGGCTAAAAACTGCTCAGCATCCTGTCCTTACTATTCATAAAGTGGAGTCCTTCTCTCACTCTGTGAGATGGTGAGGGGGACAAAAAGAGAGCTGCAGGTGCGCAACCCAGAAAGGAGTTGTCACAGCAGAGTCAGGCTGAGTCCTGAGCATGTGGGAAACAGAGCAGAGAGGGCTGACATGGCCCTCAGTGCCCAGAAAGAGAGAAATGAGACACTGCATTATTTCCTGCACAAGGACTGCACGGTCTAAGCTGGAAGGAAGAGCGATGCTGATGACTTGATGACTCCCACCAGCAGATTCCCTTCCAGAAAATAGAATCACACTTGTCCTTTACTGTGCAGGCTTTACTGGCATAATGCTCTAGGTTTGGTGTGACAAAGGTCTTGGAAGTGTCTCTGTGTCCAACCCCTGTAGAGAAAGGGGCAGAGGTGAGTTAAGGTGGGCTGCAGCAGATTGCTGTGGAGTCATTGAGAGCATGAGTGGCGTAAATGCCAGGAAATATCCTCCTGCTGCTTATATTTAGGTACTGATAAGGCTGCAGTGACCCATAGCACACTGTGCCCTCTCCTGTGCCTTTCCTGCCAGCTGAGGAGCCAGGGGAGGCTTGTGCAAAGGTTTCACTGATGAAAGAGGAAATAATTTCTTGCTGTATGCCAAGGTTATAATTGGGGGGGGGGGGGGGGATTTGCGCAACTGGGAAAAACCTCGACTTTTCTTCATCTCTCATGAGGAAATTGAGACGCTCCATTGCCAAAGATCTGTTGGGAGAATCAAGAGGAAGCAGAGGTGTTTATTCTCTGAAGGAAATGGGAGGGCTCAGTGGCTGCAGCAGTGACATTATGTGAGCTCAGGGCATGCACAGGGCCGTGCTGGGATTCTCATCCTGTTGCCTTGGGGGAGCAGGAAGCCCCTATCCCTGAGTCCTCTCTCCTGCTGGTGCCCACGTTGCCCTGAGCCTCAGGGAGGTCGTGAGCCCCATGGGATTTTTTATTTTAACCTCTGCTTCAAAGGCCATGGGCTTTATTGTGTGTTTGTGCATGTGAGTGTGACTTGCTTCTCATCCATGCCCTCCACAGCCCTCTTATTCAGCTTTTCCTGTTGACTGCTTGATTTCTATCTGGATTAAAAAAACCCAACCAAACAAAAACACCAACCCAGAAATACCTCCCTGTGCATCTCACCCATCCCTACTTCAGCTTAATGGAAATGTCTCTGAATTTGGTGAAGAGTGCTGGTCAGGCTGTTCTACTATCCATAGTTTGGGGATTATTCTTATTATCCTTCTTTTATCTTCTCAGGAGTTGTATATAACTCCAGGAGTATATTATATGACATGATAAGTATATAGTGCATGTGGTTTGGCTTTCCTTTCCCAGAGGAAAAATTACTTGTGCAATGTTGTGTGTTGATTTAATACTTCCAGGGTTTTTAGGATGCACTTTGTTTTTCCAGTGTCCTCATTCCTCTTTGTGTGTATTAGAGGGTGACCAGAGCTAAGAAAACCCACAGCTCCTGTGGGCAGATGATTTCATGGTTCAAGACCTGCTTCCAAAATTCCATTTTCTCCTGAATAGAAGAATATTAAATTTATGGGGAAAGTTAGTAGGGACAATAAGAACAAACTTTTCCAACCACTTCCCTTGGCCAACCAGCACCATCTTCCCCCTCCACTTTGGCACTGGGTCATAATCTGTGCTTTTCCCTGGTTATACCTGCCCATCTGGTCTGAAGCATAGCAGTGTTTATCCGTTCTTGGGACAACTAAAAGACCTGTTAAACAAAATGTCAATGTTAAAGAAAAGAGAGACATCAATCTGGCATCTTTTGTTGACCTAATGCTCCTCTGGGAAGTGTCAGTGCTGTCAGGACAGAAAGGGAAAGGGTGGGGTGTGGGGTGTGGGGTGTGGTTACCCCGTGCAATGGGGAACAAGGATGGCAAAGCCTCTGTGTCTGCAGCTCAAGGACACATCAGCAAATTGCTGCAGATGCACTTGTGTTGTTTTTTTCTTTCCTGGGCAATCCCACCCTTTGAAACCCATGAAACAACAGAGAAAAGGTGCCCACAGGGCTCAGGCTGGGATGGTGTGTGACCTACACAGGTCCTCCAGGAGGTTCCTCCTGCCAGGCCCACTCAGCTGAGCAGTGACACCTTCAGCACAGGGGAAAAAAAAAAAACCAAAAACAAAACAGAAAAGCAGCCTGTGTGCTCAGAGCCCTGTGTGGGGCTGAACTAAGCCCAGTGCAGCCCACGGGCATCTCACCCATGAGTTGTGGGCATTTTGGGCAAAGCTACAGGTACTTCCAAGAGCTTGTAGTGACAGAGCAATGGGGAATGGCTTCAAATGAAAAGAGTGAAGGGTTAGATTAGATATAAAGAAAAAATTCTTCCCTGTGAGGGTGGGCAGGCCCTGGCACAGGTTGCCCAGAGAAGCTGTGGCTGCCCCATCCCTGGAAGTGTCCAAGGCCAGGTTGGACAGGGCTTGGAACAACCTGGACTGGTGGGAGGTGTCCTTGCCCATGGCAGGGAGTCAGAATGAGATCTTTAAGGTCCCTTCCAACCCATTCTGTGACTCTACCCTGGATCAGAAATGTGTGCACACAAGGTGCCTTGCCCTATGCCAGCTGGCCTATGCCAACTCCCACAGAGCCTTTCTAGGAGAAGTGAACAGACTTTTAAAGTATCTGCCCATTTACACAGAAAACCAAATTACATAATTGTAGCTCCTATCAAAGTCCAGGGAATATGTCCATAGAACAGCATGATTTGGCCTTTAAATAGGAGCCTTCTTACAAAATTCAACAATGCTGCAAAGGCAAAATCTGTTGTAAATAATTTATTTTACTGGGGAAAGGAGAGAGCAGAGCAGGAAGGAAAGGGCACCTGCATTTGAAGCCAGCCAGATTGGCATCAGCCCTGGAAATATATCTGAGCAGGGATCAGAGAAAAACTGACAAAGGTTGTCCTCTGTGTGTGATCTGCAATAACAAAATAGGGGTGTAAATGCCTTCCAAAATAAACAGAAAACCACCTTTCTTCTTTCAAGACACAGAACCTTGTGACTGGTGATGGCAGCAGCTCATGGGGAGGTGAGGGGCAGCTGGTGGAGCTGTGCCACTGCCAAGGCCCTGGCACAGCCATCGTGTGACAGGGACCAGCACAGCCCCTGGAGGGTCAGGACCGTGGCAGGATGAGAGAGAGAATGATTTGGTCCATGAGATGCTTCCAGAACAGGAGTATTTTTTCAGTACAGCCCCATTGTTGCCAGAATTGGCAAATTAACTTCTCTGACTCAGAGGGATCACCCTCTCACTCTGACCCCCAGTCCTCCCTGTGCTGGAGGAGGTAACCCCCAGATCCCCCCAGGTCTTCCAGATCCGTCCAGGTTCCCCCAGGTCTTCCAGGTCCTCCCAGGTCCCTCCAGGTGTCCCCAGGTCCCCCCAGCTTCCCCCAGGTCTTCCAGGTCCCTCTGGGTCTCCCAGGTCTTCCAGGTCCCCCCAGGTCTTCCAGGTCCCCCCAGGTTCCCCCAGGTCCCTCCAGGTTCCCCCAGGTCTTCCAGGTCCCCCCAGGTCTTCCAGGTCCCCCCAGGTCCCTCCAGGTGTCCCCAGGTCCTCCCAGCTTCCCCCAGGTCTTCCAGGTCCCCCCAGTTCCCTCCAGGTCCCCCCAGGTTTCCCCAGGTCTTCCAGGTCCCTCCAGGTTCCCCCAGGTCTTTCAGGTCCCTCCAGGTCTCCCCAGGTCCTGAGGCAATACCAGCTGCAATTAGAGGCACCTTCCTCAAGGCTCACATCCCTCAGACCAGCTGGGCTCGTTTTAAGTTGGCCACTCTGACTTCAGCCCCAGCAGGGCAGTCATGCTGCTGTTCACTATCAGGACTTTTCCTTAAATCAAATCCACTTCAGAGAAAAGAAACAACAGAAACCCTGATTCGAGCCCATTCCTAAGGCTGGACCCTTCCCTGATCCTGAGGAGGCCAATCCCATCCTCTTCTTCAGAAAAAGCAAACCTTGTGCTTACCCATCCTCTTATCTGCCACCAGAAAGGAGTTTTACTAATATTTTACATCATATTTTTATCCCAAAGTCCACTAATATATGATTTGCAATGCACTGAACCCACCAGCACTGCTTGTTATCTCTTGATACAAGCTAAATCCAGGAAACTGGAAGGTTACTTCCCTCTTTTTGCTTTCCCCAGAATAATTTGTATTAAAACATGCAATACTTATCCCTGGACCCTGACACAGTTTATACAGTTTCCCTTAATAACCTTCATAAAGTCATTAAGTTTATTACCTAATAATACGTAGTTGGGAGTCATAAAGTTTATTTGCATTAGATAGTTTTCCAGGTGTGTGGAAAGCGGTTTGGCACCTCCAGCCTGTGTTCTGATAATCAAACAGATTCCTTAAAACACAGAGGGTTTATAGGCAAACCAATTTTTGTTTAATCAAAGAGATATTCTTGCCAGGTCTGAGATATTTCTCTGTAATGTGTTGACTTTCAAGAACTTTGGTCCTTTGTTCTTGTCATGCTACAACAAGCAAAGCTTTTCGTTGCTCTTGGACCAAAATGAGCCACCTTAGAGTTGGTCACTGCAGGGAGACCTTGGGAGGATGGAAATGGCTGAGTCATGTGCTGGTGTGTTAGGACAAGTCCTGAAGTCACCCCCAGGTCACAGCTCACCTGGCAGGGTCTGTGCTGCAGAAATGCCCTGGGGACACCCAGACAGGACCCCTCTCCTTGCCCCACTGGGGGTGCCAAGCAGCAGGCACAGCACAGCCTGACAGCTCAGCTGCCCGTGGGTCACCTCAGGTGGTTGTCCAAGTGGTGCTGCTCTCATGGCTTTGGAAGGATTTGCAAACAGGGCAGTTGCCTGGAAATGAGCACCCAGTTCAGTTCTGGGCTCTGCCATGGACATCCTGGGACATCCTGGGACAAAGCCATTCCATCCCTTGTGCTCATGGGGTCTGTCTGTGGAGGGGGAGGGAGAGAAAATCTCCCATTTCCTCCTCCCTTTGCTCAACTCATCCTTTAAGGCAGGAGCTTCTGAGGTTCTCAATGCACCACCATGCTGAGTTTGGCCACAGCCTGAAGGATTTACTCTGATATAGACAACAAATAATAAAAGTAGCCAAGAAATTGCTATCACCAGATATAACTCAAAAAGAAATTAAATAAATGGTATGAAGATGAATTTTGTTGGTCATGTGGAGCTCTGAATGGCTGGTAAATGTGGCATGTTCTTGTAGTGGCACTAAAAGTCTTCCAGTATTTGTGGATTTTTTTTTTCCTGAAAATTTCATGTCCCAGAGTCAGATGGTTATAGCTGAATCTCAGCTTCCACTGGAAAGGGGAAAGTTTCTTTATGTAGTATGGTCCAGAGAAAAGCTTTAGAACATTAATCCTGAGGGAGAAAAAGAGGTGGAAAATAAAAAAGAAAAAAAGAGGTGGAAATAGGAGGAAGGCAGAACAAGAGAGAGAAAGAGAGAAAAAGAGGAAGGGTGAAAGAAAAGAAAGAGTAAGAAAGAAAGAAAAAAAGAAAAGAAAGAAGGAACGAAGGAAAGAAGAAATGAAGGAAGGAAAGAAGGAAGGAGGGAAAGAAGGAAAGAAGGAAAGAAAAAAGAAGGAAAGAAAGAAAGAAGGAAAGAAAGAAAGAAGGAAAGAAAGAAGGAAAGAAAGAAGGAAAGAAAGAAAGAAAGAAAGAAAGAAAGAAAGAAAGAAAGAAAGAAAGAAAGAAAGAAAGAAAGAAAGAAAGAAAGACTTTTTTGTTTTGTTTTGTTTAAGGTCTCATGATGTTTATGCCACTCTTAAGAACTCCAGTGGGCTGATTCGTGGTTTCTGAATGGATATCTTTGGCAGCACAGGAATCTTACTTGAGACTCTAAACAATTATGTCCTCAGAGTCTCCAAATAAAATGCTTGTGCTTTAACAACAGTGGAAAAGTGAAAGGTTTGGCTCCTTTCTCTTTTGGATCAACAATGGCATGAATGGAAAACTGGTGCTGAGTGCTGCAATGATAAAAGAGCAAACAATTTGTTTCTAGCAGTGCTGGAGCACATCAGCCAGGAGGACCTGATTCAGATTTCATCTGACTCTGCTGGCCTGGGGAAAGGCTGTGTTGTTCTTGCCAAAAGGTTCCTTCTATAAGCTAAGAGAGGTGCCACCCTCCCCAGCTTTGAGGGCTTTTTCTTCTTTCTGAGTGTGTGTTGAAGGTAGCAGTGGAAGTGCATTCCTTCCAGCTCCACTGGGACAAATCCCAGGCCTGGGCACATCTAGGGAGCCCAAGGTTAGAAGTCACAATAACTTTTGAATATCCAGGGGTTTTGATCCCCACAAGCAAACCCACTTCAGTGGATACTGTTCAGCAGAAGAATTAGAAAATCATAAGGCTCACATAGCATGGTTTTAGGGCTTGACTGCAAGGTCTTTCACTCATACCATGGAAACTAATGGCTGCTGAGGGGATACTCTGCTTCATGTGTGCCCCAAATCTGATGACAGAGGCTGTTTTGGTAAGAATCCTCATCAGACAAATCCAGGAGTTTTCCACTCCTCAATTATGAACGTGAACTCTTGTCCTGGGTCAGCTTTGAGCCACAAACCAAATCTAAACTTAATCTGGATGCAGACCCAGCCCCTTCCCCTGTTCAAAACACGCAGGAATTCTGAAGGGGAATGTTGGAATTTTCCATGGTCTGTGATAGTCTCTGTGGAGCAGCGTGTGGGCAAAGCAAGCACGGAACGGGGCTGGCCAGGGCCAGATGAGTGCACACAGTTGTTTGCTTTGTGGGTAATACCTTGGAAGTCAATGAGGCTGCTCTCTAGGGAAAACATGGGAATTCACTGGTGGAATCTGTGTCTCCTGGAACTACAGGGTTCAGCAAATGAGGGAGCACTAAGGGGGCTGCTCACAGACCCCCAAAGATCTGTTTGCTCCAAGTTTGAAACCTCAGGGAGGAAAATAGAAATGGAGTGCCAGCAATTTCTGCCTGAGATTCCCATCCTTTGGATTGTCTGCCTCTGGGAGAATTTGCCCTGTGAGCATTCACCAAAGTGTGTTAGAACTCAGTCCTATTCAGAGGGTTTACACAAAAACCTTTCCCAGCCATGAAGCTCAAAAATAGTGTGGCCAGCAGGCCCAGGGCAGTGACCCTTCCCCTGGACTCTGCCATGGGGAGGCCACACCTTGAGTGTTGTGTTCAGTTCTGGGCCCCTCAGTTCAGGAAAGATCTTGAGGGGCTGGAGCGG
>JAWWEV010000001.1:117076672-117089039 GCA_035583235.1 Hafferia zeledoni
CTCCTCTCCTCTCCTCTCCTCTCCTCTCCTCTCCTCTCCTCTCCTTCTTCTTCCCCTCTCCCTCTCCCTCTTCGCCTTTGCCTTGTAGGAGCAATAGTTCAGAGAAAATAATTTCTCTTGGGTTTTTTTCCCCCATGGCTTTAGCGTAAGGTGATTTTTTTCAGGGTAATCTAAAGACTGGAATGAACCTTGAGAACACAATGACTGAACTTTGGGATGGTGTGCAAAGGGATTGGTCCATCATCAGGTATTTCTGGAGAAGAACCAGCTCACTTGTTGCTAGTGAATTTTTATAGTCAATACACAGCTGCCACAATTATTTTAGGAATGATCTGAGTCCTTGCCCAGACAAGAAAGAATTGGAGTGTTTGATTATCAAAACATGGAGGTTACAGCTTGGCAGATGAAGGGTTAAAACACCTCTGCACTTCCACCTCAGCATCCTCAAGCAGTATTCTTTGAGTTGTAGGACATGAACCTCAAGTCTACAAAGTGGCTGTAAAAAATTCATGGAACACACATGAGCTTCCTTGCAATGAAACAAGAAATTAGGGAAAGCAATGGAAAATTGAAAATGAACAATCAATAATTTCAATATTAATATCCTCTACATGTGATAAAAATGTAAATCTGTGTGGCAACACAGTGTGACACCACTGGAAATTCTTTCCACATATGATGCCAGGTTGTGCAGTTACAATGGTTTGGGAAACCTTTCTCTTGTTGTAGTGGGTAGGGAACCTTCTGGGATTAAGTCTCTCTTCAAATAAGTACTTTAATGTTGCACAGGTTGCCCAGAGAAGCTGTGGCTGCCCCATCCTTGGAAGTGTTCCAGGCCAGGTTGGAGGAACCTGGACTGGTGGAAGGTGTCTCTGCCCATGGCAGGGGGTGGCACTGGATGGGCTTTAAAGTCCCTTCCAATCAAACCATTCTGTGATTCTCAGTCTGATTTCTCACACAGGAGAGCTCACCATGTACATAAATTAGCAGTTTCAAGGCTCTCATGTCCCCTCTTGCCATCCCCATCACCCCCCTGCACACAACACCCACAGACCCCTGCAGTGAGTGCTCCTTTCTTCTTGACACTCATTCCTGGTGCCACAGGCACTTTTGTTCTCACCTTGCAATGTCCCTCTTCAGGCTGCAGCTCTGATTTATTCATTGTATAGGATATTCCATGGCAGACTGCAGGGCTGCATCCCCCCATGCCACACAGTGCCTGGAAGCTCAGCACAGCAGCACTAAGTGCAATGATGCCAAAAGTCACTGGATCACAGAATCCCTGAATGTGTTGTGTTGAAAAGGACCTTAAAAACCCTCTTGTTCTACTCTCTCATCGTGGCCAACCTTGGTGGGTCTCAGGTCAAGACCTGGCCCAGAGACCCCAATCTTGTACTAAAACCAGCAAATACCAGCACCAAACTCTCTTTCAACATCTCTGAGGTATTAAACCCTCTCCCCATGCCACAAAGAGATCAGGAACTGCTCGAATTTAATTCCTTTATTAATGGAATGGTTTTAGTAGACCAAAAATGAAATGGATGAAAGGAATGCTTGTCCTTTATGGTTGCCAGAAAAAAAGTAAATATCGTCTACAGACATTACACAGCTTTCTTTTAACCAGAATTAAATGTGGTCCATAGCAAAGCAAGCAATCTGTAGAGTTGTATGGTTATGCTGCTGTTACAAACTATTTACACTGGATAGAAACCAGGTGTGTCAAAGCCAGTTTTAATCTTAGTTGATTGCTGTTATGATTCTGTGCATCTGACCCTCATCTCCTCCTTTTGCTATTATATATAAATCAGGCACTAGCAAGGTTAAAAAAGTGAGTGATCATAAAACAATCACAAAACAAGCTCTGAGGAGCAGAGACAGAGTTCTCTTCCTCACCACCCGGCACTACTCTGCCACCCTCCTTCAAGAATTAGGGATTTTAACCCCTCCCTGCAGGCTCTTCTCACATCCAACCATTGTCCTCTCCACTCAACTTACTTTCAGCGCCAGGAATCCCCCCCCCGGAGGCAATGCCTGGTATAAGAACATACATTTTAAATGCACACATTTGAAAGGAGCAGCGCTGTGTGCTGTGTCTGCAGATCACAGGAAAACCACGTCAAATAAATATTGGAAGGAACCGGCACAGTGCACCCAGTTTCACTTTCCAAACGGAAAGAGCCGTGTCTGCTTTTAATGGTTCTGGAAGGCAGAGGCTTAGGACAAATCCGACTTTGTTGTGATCCTGAAGAAAGAAATCCTGCCTAATTAAAAAAAAATAATTGATTAACCACTCAGCCAAAGGGAGAGATTTACTGTGCATCAAAGCTACTTGCTGAAAAGGACTTCCCTGCTGGTTTCACAGCAGACATACAGCACAGAGAGTAGGGGTTTTTTGTTCATTTTGCAAAAAGGATTAATCAGAATAACTTGTCCATTCAATCAAACATTGCTCTGCTGTAACAACATTGTTCTCAGTTCCCTCTCCCTCTGATCCTCCTGCCTGTATTTCTCCTCTAGTTTTTGCTTTTCAGAGTCCATACTGTAAAAAGTGGAATCTGTGCTCCTCCTGATCTTCTCAAACTGGCTGAAATCCGCAACGTACTTTCCATTTGGAGAGAGGGAAACCACGGGCACGAACTCATAGCCCCAGTGGATCTCCTCAGGGATGTAGGAAGTCCTGCTTTGGCAGACAGCACTGGTGGACTCCACCGTGGCGTTCAGGAGCACCACGAGCTCAAAGTCCTTCTCCTTGAGATTCTGAGGTGTGAGATCCCTCAAGGGGCTGCTCTCATCCAAAATGTGGTAGAAGGTTAAAGGCAAAATGAGAAATGGACTCTCTGAGGAGGAGTCAACGTTGAATTTGACACTGGCTTGATTCAGAAGAATCCGCTCCCCTTCTTTGGTTTCATATGTCTGAAGAAGCTTCCCAGACAGCTGACACTGGATCAGGAGGCTCTTCCTCATGTTTGCCACTCTGATCACCAGGCAAAGTTCTCCGTTGTGTTTGGTAATGACGGCACAGTGGCTGAATTTGATAGTCTCTGCCCTTTTTTTGGGTCTCGCAATTTTGGCCAGGAAGGTACCTGTGATGAAGATTTCAATCAAGGTGGTGATGACCAGCTGGGCCACGAGCAAGAAAATGGCGTGAGGACACTCCTCTGTAATGAAACGAAAGCCATAGCCAATGGTTGTCTGAGACTCCAGGGAGAAGAGGAACGCCCCAGTCAGAGAGTCCACATTCTTGACACACGGCTCGCGCTTCGCCGTGAACTTGTTCATCTCCAAATCCCCATGAAGGAACGCGATGGCATAGTAGATAACCCCAAAGAGGAACCAGGTCATGACAAAAGTAGCAGCAAACAAGGTGAGTTTGTACCTCCACTTCATGTCTATAACTGTAGTCCAGAGATCCTGGAGGTAGAGCAGGTAAATGCCGTCGACTTTGTCGATCCGCACGTTGCTGTGGCCGCTCTTGGACATCACACGGGGTTTGTGTGCCTTGAGCATGGCAGTGTCGATGCCTCCGTTCACCAGGGGGACACGGGACATGTTGATCTTCGTGGTTTCCATTCTCACTGCTTCAGTCCTAAGGAGAGAGCAAAAGATGTTACACCATGAAGTCAAAGCACACAACCCATTCTGGAAAGCATTTGATGGAGAGAAGGCACAAACACAACCTAAACACAGCACACAGTGAATAAAACCAGCTGCAGTGCAAAGTTTTCATCATACAGTATCTGACATTGCAAATAATTTGATACACTTTTTTTCCAGGAAAGAAAAAAAAAATCCTTCTTTGATTCTGGTGACTGCCAAGTATGGAGAAGGAAAACTTTCTTTTATGACAGCCTGCAAAAGAAATTCCACAAAGCTGAACTTTTATATCAGTCCTTTATTTCTGTAAAAGGCATTAAATTTTTTTTTCCTTACGTTTCTCTAGAGAAGAGGCTCTTTTTGATTAGTGAGCAGGTTTTCTTTAATGCCCTGAAGAGAGACATCTGATCAGAGTTAAAGTCGCGTCAAGGCTTGGTTTCAGAGAGCAGATCCAGCACCACCTCTGTCTCTTCCTGCGACCGAGGCAGAATGAGCCAGACCAGCTTTCACTGTGAACAATTAACTTCCACAAGTGATTTACTCAGTCGGATCTGGCTCTTTTGTTACGAACCTACAACTAACCTAGGAGGGAAACAAAGCAGACCTGAACACATCAAAGTCGAGTTTTGGAAAGGAGTATTTACACCTGAATGCAGGCAGCCCTTTGAAGCTGTTTGCACTGCAAGGCACCGCAATTTTAAGCTCCCTAAGGGTAAAAAAAAAAAATAAAACCGAAAAGGAGGCGATTCACAAAGTCAGCATTCTAAAGTTGGGCCCTGACCTGCAAAACCCCGCAATCATTGGAACACCCGACTCCTGAAGTTTGTTTATTGTGCATCAGCCCGGATGGAGCGCTAAGAGTGTGGACACTCCGGGCTGGGCAAAGCCCCCAGAGCGAAGCAGAGCGGAGCCTGTGCCACTTTGATGATGAGGCAGCTCAACAAGCCCCGGCTCGCAGGACCAGACAGCGATTACGTAGAGCGAGGACAGTGCATGTTATAGTCGTTTCCAACAACAAAACTTCCTGCTGACAAAAGCAACAAAGAAAAAAAACATCCCATGCATCCTTTGTGCTTTGGCAGGTCTTACAAAAAGGCATTGTTTTGTTCCATTGTTTTCCTCAAAAAGAGCCTTAAGTAAGTGATTAGTTTTTTGTGAGCCACTGAAAAAAAAAAAAAAGAGAAAAGGAAAAAAATAATGTCTTCCTTATAGCTACTTAAAAGAATTTTGCAGGAAGTACAAGATATATTTGTGGCACACACATGTGCCAGCCCAGGACATCAGCATAATTGCTCACTGAAGTACCTTTCCTGTTATGTCAATTAAGAAGAATTTTTGTTTGGGACTGTACTCATCACACTGTTGCAGGTTTTCTGGGAAAGGGTAATTAAACTTAAGCCCCATTAACAACTGTAGCTCATTCCAGGTTTGGTTTAATCACCAACAGTTCTCTCCCATAGCTTAGAAGTCGTTGCCATATATATATAAATATATAAAAGAAAGGAATGCAGCAATGATCCCAGTAGGAGATTCCTTATGTGACAGTCAAATAACACGCAGCAAGCAGCATGTCCGGATAATAAACAGGAAAAAACCTTCAAGTGATCTGAAAAAGAACAACAGGAGGAAATGGGGGGGCTGGGGAGGGGGTTGGGAGGGGAGGGGTAGGGGTGGGAAGAGCTGTGCATGCAACTGCTCTTCAGGCAAATCCAGAGCCAAACACCACTGCCAGTGTGCAATAAATATGTGCAACCTGTAATGGGAAACCTCTCAGGGAATTGCTAAGGGAAGGGGCTCCATTCCCCACCCCAACCCTCACTCTGGATAAGACATGGATATAAAACATGTGCCAAACTTTGTCCTGAAATAAGTACAGTTCTCCCTCTCAAGCACACTTCCCCTCAGCCATTATTTCCACTTTGCCAGAACAAGTTTCCCTGCCACAAATTCCTAGGCCAGGAGAGAGTTGGCCTCTCTAGTGCAGTGCTGGAGGCACATCCCCGTCCCACCCTCTTGCTCAGCCTACCTGCACTCCTGCTCCTGGGAGCAACTCCCCAGGGCTGCCAGCTCCTCCTCCCCTGGAGCTCACAGGGATGGAGACTCCAAAGCTCCACCTTCCCTGCTCAGTGCTCCAGCTGGTGGGCTCCAGCTGGGGGGGCAGGGACGAGGCTCCAGAGACACTGTTTGCTGCACAAGGCTGGAATCTGTTTGGGATGCAGTGGGTATGCTGGGGACAGCAGTTCTACCACTCTACCACTTCCATCCTCTGCCAGGCCTGGTAAAACATGCACCACAATGTTGGCTTGCAGTGCTAGCCAGGTCCACAGGTTGATGGGAGCTCATCACAGGAGCTCATCACATCTGGGAAATAGGTGACATGACCAGATGTCACCTGGAGCACCCACAATCAGATGGGAATAACAACAGTCATCCAATCAAAGAGTGGTTTGTGTTGGAAGGGACCTTAAAGCCCATCTCATTCCAACCTCTTGCCATGGGCAGGGACACCTCCCACCTACCCAGGCTGCTCCAAGCCCTGTCCAACCTGGCCTTGGACACTCCCAGGGATGGAGCAGCCACAACTTCTCTGGGAAACCTGTGCCAGGGACTGACCAGTCTCATTGTAAAGAATAAGGCTCAACCCACACAAGGGCCTGCTGGTAAGAGTTCTTGCTCCTCTGTCTGCTCTGCCCAGTCCAGGACCCCAAATGAAGAAAATCCCAACTTTGCATCCTGTCACATTTCCAGACCTGCTGGAGAACATCTAACACCACAGATATGACACCGAAATGCCGTGGCAAAAGAGCTCCCCTGAAAGATGGGAGAAAGTAAGGTAATTGCAGGGCACAATGTCTTCTCTGGGCTACAACAACACAGAGAGGGACAGCTGCAAAATTGGCCATTTCAGGTTTAACCTGAGAAGAGAAGCTTTGGTGTGTCTGTCACACCCCAGACTGTGTTTCAGTTCACAGCCAAGGCTGTTTCTCGCTGTCCCTCTCTCCTGTTCCATGTGTAATGTTCGTCTCCACAATGTGAGGTCAGCGTGGTAGGGCAGGTGATTTTGGAGTCTCACACAGATGAAAGAGGCTGCATCAGAGCTCCCCCATCATCTTTTTCTCCTCCCCTGATTTGCATTTCTCTGTGTGACAAAGTTATTGAGCTTTACACCGATTTCCTGAAATGGATCCCAGCCAGTTTCTGGTGCTTTTTTTGGTCACAGAGTATTTTTTTAATGTTGATTTGCTTCCTTTTTTTTTTTTTTTTTCTCTCACATCACTTTTTCCTGTGTGATCCTGAATTCCTCTAGTGCTTTTTTCCTCCCCAGGGAAATGCATCTTGGTTTCCTTTCCCTACAGAAATACTTCCCTTCCCTGCCCCATTGGGATGGGAAGAGAGGAGGATCTGTCATGCTGCCCCTGCTCCCTCCCTTATCACTGGCAGCAGCCAGCAGCAATCTGGGGGAAGAAACTCTGATGAAACCACCCATTGAGAAAAAAAAAAAACAGGCTTCAGAGGAGGATTCTCCCCTGCCCCCACTTCCTCACAGCTTCCTGAGTGAACTGACCAGTCCTATATCCCAAAATAAATGATTTATGGGTGTCTGTATGTGTAAAAAACCTATGTTATAACACCTGCATTGCCATTTATCATCCTATATTTCATAGAGGCATCTCATATTCTTTGCCCTGACAACCAATCCCAGCACCTGAGCCAAAAGATGTGGTTGGTTGGTTTATAATCAGTCTAAATCCTAAAGCATGTCTACTGCAGTAAGTTAATACAAGCAAACAAACCTCAGTAATAATAATACAGCACACATTTTTAAATTAAAAGAACATCTACTGTCTGTTCCCTGATTTTACACTGATAAATTATTCCTTTATTACTGTAAATCAAAGTGTAGCTGCAAATAGAAGTGAATTGAAGCACAGTTAAGGAAACATACTTCAAGAGGGAAGACAATAAAATCACCTCAGCCTTGTTTATCACTCTAATGTCCTATGAATTACCTCCTTTCCTCACCAGCCCTTTGGAACAGCCAAAGGAGACTCCCCAGCAGAGCATTCTGCTGCTGAGGAAGTTCAGTGCAGACAAAGTCAATAAAACATAGAGCTACATACCAAACCAGCAAGCATGAATACCTTGCCATTAAGGTAATTCCAGCAGCCAGGGATCTAAGAAGCACATTACCACTGCTTCCAGAGACCACATTAGCAAGGAGTCGGAGCCAGCTTGCATACATGCAAAAATGTTCCTCCTGCATGAAGCCAGATTTGCTTGTGCAAGACCTTTTTTGGCAGCCACCACTGATTGAGAGCCTTCGGGAGAGTGACTTGTTCAAATGGCCTCTGCTGTTTGCTTTTTTCCCCAATCAGATCTGCTTTGCCACTGGAGCAAATCCTCAGGCATGCTTCACTGCCACTCTGATACAGGGGCAGAACTTGAGCTGTTTTTTCAACCAGCAAAAAAAAAACCATTAGCAGGCTTGGCATTTAAAAAAAAAAAAAAAAAAAAGAAAACATTGAAAAGAGCTGCATAATCTTCAGATCTTTCCTAGGTCTGCTGTGGTTCAGTAGGTTACAAAAGTCCCTCCTGAATTCTCAGTGCTCTGCCTAGCATGAACATCCTCCTCCCTCGGGGCTGTGCACCAGGTTATGCTGTACAACTGTCAGGCAGCAAAACCCTACTCTGTGGCTGAGTTGTGGGATACAAAGGGAGCAGAAGTAGAGGGAGGGCAGCAGTGGCTGCAAAAGGGATGCTTTGCCAGGGCAACAACCATTGGCAGGCCAGCGTTAAGGAGGTGAAAACCCAAATCCATCCTGACATCTGGGCATGGAAGATGAATTAGAGCTGGAGAAGTCTTATGGGGCATTGTTTGTGAGGGATATTTGTACAGGGATCTTGCTGTGTCACAGGGAAGGGTGTAAAGCTTTGCACTGACTACTGATCTACACAGATGAGCCTTGGAAGCTCCACTGATGTGAAGAACAGAAAAACAACCAAGAACACAGAGAGAAGACACAAGATGACTCAATGCTGATGGAGAAGCTCCTGGAGAAGATCCAGGTCTCTGGATCAGGCCTCCAAGTGGAGAGAAAGCACATCCTAAAGTATCTGAGCAGCTGACACACCACAAGTGAGCATCCATCCTTCCAAAAAACCTGCTCTCCAGCCTCTGCCCCAAGGTCTGTAGATGAACACGGGACTTGGCCATGCACACTTTCAGTCCAGGAACCTTCAAGGACACCAAGTTGTTCTTTCAGGAGGAAGTAAATAAACTCATCGTTTTCTGAAACTCTCCTTTTTGTGTTCAGTAATATGGTTTATACAATACTACTGAGAAAAAAAAAGAGACAGGTTCCCCACAAACCTGTCCTGCTTTGTAATTTTAACAAAAGGCTTTTCTTCAGCAGGGCAACATAAAATCCTTCTGAATGTCTCCCTTGCTGGCATATTGTTGCTTCAAACTCTTTTCAAACACTTTGAGAGCACAGTTAAGCATTTTAAACCTGCCTGTGCTGTGATGCTCTTCCCACCCTCTAACCCTTTCCTCATTCTTGCTGTGCAAACCATACCTGGCTCTTTCTACCTGGGCAAGTCTAAACAGGCTCCTGAATTCTGTCCTCTCTGTTTCTGGGAAATTGGGTGCCAGAACTGCTCTGCAAGGCTGAAAGGGACATTTATTGTTGCATTAAGCTTAGCAAGCTCATACCCTGCGCTTCCACTTCCAGTTACATCTTTGGCCTGCCTTAGGAACATTAAACATCTCAGCAACACCACAGAGGAGGAACTGAGCTGGGGGAGGATGGGAGGGATTGTCCCTTCCCAGTCAAGGTTAGCAGTCAATATAAAGCCAAGACTAGACCTTCAGAGAGCCTAAAGCCTAATTTTGTCCTGTTCTGCAATCACTGCCACTATTTCTTCACTTTTCCATGCCAGGGTGCCTTTGGGGGCTTTCAGCAGCTAAATCCTGTCTTTCCTTCTCCCTGATGTATTTCTCTTGTCCATGAGGGTATCTCTCATTGTCCTGTTCACCCTATTTTGCTTTGCATCCCCTTCCTCTTCTCCTTCCCACCCTCTGTGATTCCAAAAATCCAAGCTAGTTGTGCTTTCACCACCACCAGACAAGTGTGCAGCCGTGATAGCAGAGCTGTTTCTTACAAGAAAACTGCTTTATGTTCAACAAACATCTTACTTTAGGTTCACAGCACCTATTCCTGACCTCTCCACTATATCATAAAATCATAGAATCACAGACTGTTTTGGGTTTGGAAGAGACCTTAAAGATCATCTACTTCCAGCCCATCTGCCATAGGTTGGACTCTTATTTTCATTGATTTCAAAGGGTTGCAGAACTTTGGGCTGAGGCTTTTCTTGAGACTGGTCACAAGTGAACACTTTATTCATGTGTTTGCTTAATGTGTCAGTCAAAACAAAATAGCCAGTTCCAAAATCAAAGCCAAAAAAAAATGTGCTTGGAGATGATTCTGCATCCATGTTGAGACAGTTTTGGTGTCTTTTTTTCAGATGTGAACACATCAGCAGATCTGAATGTCACCCTCTCCATGGCCAGCTGAACACCCCAACAGCTTGTCCATAGAGTAATGTCAGTGCCTTCTTGCCTTCTGTCCTCATAAATCCTCATCCATACAGTGATGCAGCTTCATTAGGAACTGCAAGGTCTCCCCTCCCCGTCTCCCCATCTCCTTATCAGTGAACTCCCCTGCAAGGGGGGGAATGTGGGAACAAAACCTCAGGCATGGGGAGGAGTCTCACCTTCACCTCTTCCAGTGATCAGATTTGGGAACACAAGTGGCAGCAGCCACATGGATCGAGGAGCTTTGCCCTGCAGGAGGGAGCTGGAGAAGAAGATCGGGGGAATGTGGGGAGAAAATTGAAGACAAGCCAAGGAATGCCTCATTTTTTGGCTCTTCAAGGAATGCCTCATTTTTGGCTCTTCCCTCTTAGACACGAGATAAACTGATCCCTTTGGTGTTGTGCAGGGTGCTCTGTGACAAGCCCAAACACAGAGGTGTTGAGCATCCAGCAAGATGAGGGTCAGAAATGAAGACACCTGCACAAAACACAGGCGGGGCAGGGATTTTTGGCAACATAGTTTTTCACTTAGTCAACTAAGGCCTACCTAAGTCCTACTGAAGTCCTTAATTCCTTTTTTGGGAAGAGGCCCTTTGTGAGCCAGCTGCTCCAATTGCTGTGAGAGTGCGTTTTCACACAGCTCCTGCTGTCTTGTCCATCCCAGAGTCAGGACAGACCACCCCTCTGGAGAAGGATTCCAGATCCCACCAGAGAGGCTGTGCTGCCTCCTCTCTCTGATTTCAGGGCTGGGGCTCAACTGGGTTGAGTTGTTTGCCCCAAAGGTGTGTTTTACCTCCCTTTATGCCTCTTTATAAGTGTAAATCACCTGGCTGTAATCTGCCTGCACAGCTCGTGTTCCAAGAGAGTTTCATGTTTCTGTGCCCAACCAAGGGACGACTGTGTTTCCTTCTAGTATTTTAGTCACCTGGTGGCAGCTTCATTAGGTAACAATACAGAAAATAATGAATCTGAAGGCATTTGCTGCTCAGGTTGTTGAGTCTGACGAAGTTCATAGGGAAGGGAATCCCCTCTCAGGTCACTACAAGGAAAAAAATGTGACTGGGAATGTCTGAGGAACACCTTACAACAGCCCTCCAGTACCTAAAAGGGCTGAAGTGGGACTTTTCTCAAGGGCATGGAGTGACAGGACAAGGGGGAATGGCCTTGAGTTGAAGGATAGAAGTTTTAATCTAAATATTGGGAAGAAATTCTTTACTGTGAGAGTAATGAGGCCCTGGCACAGGTTGCCCAGAGAAGCTGTGGCTGCCCCATCCCTGGATGTTCAAGGCCAGGTTGAGTGGAGCACTGAGTATCCTGGTCTAGTGGAAAGTTCCTTGCCCATGGCAGAGGGTTGGAACCGGATTATTTTTAAGGTCCTTTCCAACCCAAACAATCTGTGATGAGCTTGCTGGGACTGTCAGCCCCTGCTCACTGTAGGTTGGCTGTGTCTTTGCTTTCCTTTCTTTGACAGCAGGTAAATGACAGCACGTTGGTTTTAACCCTCCCAGAATTCACCCACCATAATCTGTCAGACACCCACTCTGCCACTGAAAAATAAAAATAAAAATAAAAATAAAAATAAAAATAAAAATAATAACAACAACAACAACAACAACAATAATAATAATAATAATAATAATAATAATAATAATAATAATAATAGACTCAGAGCAATGGACTTGCCAACCTGCAGCTGGTTTGAAATCTGCTGCTTTTGTTTCAGACCTGCAGAAGGGTCAGTGGGACAGAAAACTTCTCTGGTTTCTTTCCTGTTTGTTTGCTTTTTTCCCTCTCCAAGTTAATTTCTCGGTCTAATAAAAATCTGGTTGTTCTTAAAAACAGGCGAGCAAACAAACCCCAAAACCAGACACATCCTCTAGATTTTTAATTTCAATTGTCAGCAGGTGGCTGGCAATGAAGAGCAGTGTGCCTAGTCATGGTTATGCAAGAGACAGGGAGAAAAGTTAGCACTTTGCTGTAGTTCACAAAATCTGGCTGAAACAGTTGCAAATTTTCTTCCCCAGGGCTGCTTCTTCTCCTGGTTTCTCGGCTGGGAGATGAAAGATATTTATTAGGCAGCAGTGGGGCATTTCATAGAATCACAGAATCATAGAATGGATTGGGTTGGAAAAGACCTCCCAGATCATCAAGTCCAACCCTTGGGCCAACTCCAGTC
>JAWWEV010000001.1:117499739-117515546 GCA_035583235.1 Hafferia zeledoni
AGGAAAGGAAAGGAAAGGAAAGGAAAGGAAAGGAAAGGAAAGGAAAGGAAAGGAAAGGAAAGGAAAGGAAAGGAAAACTTGAATGTTTTGTTAAGGCTGTTTTCATGGGGGGAAAAGTTGAACCTTCAAACACCCTTTAAAAAATGATATTATATTATGGCAATTTGAGGTTGCAAATTTGGATTTACCAGCTGATTTTACACACCCCTCATACCTGAGACAAGCCAAGATGCACAGATGCTGTTTCAGAGATGTACATTATTTTGCCATCTGATGCCACCACGAAAACAAAGCCATCCAAAGTCTGAAATAACGAGAAATAAGTAGGGTAAAACACAAGCACTTACAGTGAAAATAAAAAAAATAAATAAATAAAAATTACAGGAAGAATTTTGTCCAATTTCAACAGCAAAAGGAAAGGAAGAGAAACTTTTATCTGACGTTTTTCATACTCCATGACACACCACAGGTTGTGAAACACAAGTCATGCCCCTACAGATGCAGCTTTAACTCTGTGTTTTCCATAATGTATTCCTGAACAGAGAGCTGTCTGTGGTCTAACTATGAGAACTTCCAAAAAGGAAGCAGAATAAATGAGAGTTCAGAACTTCATCACACTTGCAGAGAGGTATTTGTGCTGATGAAGTTGTATCCTTGCAGTCTGGGAACATCTACCCATGGCAATACTCAATTAATCCAATTCCATCCTACAAATTCTGCTGGGCAGGATATTGGCTGGAAGGGAAATTGTGGTGTGGGTGTAAAAATTGAAGATTAATTTAATCATATGGCACTCACAGGAGGAGAAGGAAAGTGATGCAGGTGGTGCAGCTTGGCCAAAACTGGACATGATTTGGACTCAGTTTAGGGAAACTTTGATTTTTCAGAGCCCAATTTAAGGCATTTTTTTCAAAAGTAAATTATATCCTCAGTCAAAAAACAATCCATTCTCTCTAACCAGTTCAGAAAACTTTAATCCACACGTACCTATGGACATCTCAGGAAAATATACTTGGAAGAGAAAAATAATTTCTACAGCAGACAGATAAAGCAGCCACTTATTTTAATTCATTTGAAGTTGCTGAACCATAAGAGAATCAATAAAACCCTGTATGCCTCATGCTCTCCTAGTGCCAGCCCAGTAAGAAAATATTCCAAATTATTCCCTGGCCTACTAAAAATTCTATGGCATGTAATTGAAACCAGATTACTCTTTGCCTTTTTTTTTTTTTTTTGAACACAAATTCAATTTTGTAGAATGGGAAATAAATTATTGCACTCTGAGCCATAACTTTGCTTTTAACCACTGTCATGTTGCAATTGCTCCACTCGGTATCACATCTAAACTCGTGTCAGTGCTGCTGTTACTGCACCATGAGGTGCAGCAGGTCCCAAAATTTCCTGTACAGAAAAGCACTTTGAAGCTGAAACTTCACATGGAAGGTTTCAGTCTAAGAAAATTAAAATAAGTTTACAGCAAATGTGGGTTTATTAAAACCTTAAGAATACGTCATTCAGAAATAATGGAGCTGTAAAATGAGTGTTACAGGTGATCAGCCTGTAATTAAGTTTAATTAATGCCCAAAAAAAAACGTGGAATGGCCAACAGGGAGGAGAAAGTGTAACAATGATTTGTATGACTAGGGATGTATTTTATCCTACACATTATATTATGCATATGTAGTATATACATAATTAGAAGTGTATTTTCTAGGTGGACTAATGATTCTGAAACAGCTCCTTAGAACAACATTTTCCAGGTTAAAAATCCCTCCCCAGGAGGTAATTTTGAGTCTTATCCATCCCCATATGTGGTCGGTACCTCCCCTTGGAATCAGCCTCCCAAAAATTCACTCCCTTTTCCCTGCAGGAGGGCGAGGGATGTTTTACAGAGCTGAGGGAGCACAGAAATTACTGTGCCAGTCACTGCCAAGGTCGGGGCACCTGGCACGGCTTTTCCTTGACAGGGACAACGCGGGGTGGGCACAGAGAAAGCGGCCCCAGAGCCCGAACAGAGTTTTTTTCTTTTGAGGTTTTTTTATCCCCAGTGAGAACAGCCCCAGCTCTGTGACCAGGAATTAACCTCCCGCAATAAACCCGGCCGTTAAATGATTACGGTTTACTGGCGCTTGAAAATCGGGGCAGAAAAACCCGCGCGGCATTAAGGTCACATATATTAAAAAAAAATAAAAATATGGAGTTAAACGCAATTGATATTTTTTTCCCCTCCTCCTGGAACACTCGGCCCAGCTACGACTTCCTAAACTCTCCTGGAGTTCAAAGGAATTCCAGGGCGGATCAAGGGGATTGTGAACAACAATATTTTCAGGTGTGAACATCCACGGGAGATCCAATCCAGGTGTTCCCCCTGTCGGGAACCCCGTGCTCCCTTTCAGCTTTCTCCTCCCGAAATTCCCGGTGTCCTGTGCCCCTCCGGCCACATCCCGTCGGCGCTGGGCACCTCCCCCGCAGATTTGGGGTGTCTGATGAACGTTTTTAGGGTGAGGGAGTGAGGAATAAGTGGAGGAGGAGGAGGAGAGGTGGGAGGCAGATCCCACCGCAACCCCAGCGCGCACGGGAATAGGAAGGCGCCCAACTACCTGAAGCAAGTGGGATCCGAGCTCCATGGCCACGTTATCCAAGGGCCCGATCCTGCTCGGCTGTCCCCAGGCGTCGCCCAGACCTGCAAGGGAAAGAAGGAGCTGGTTAGATTGGACAGCGGAGCCGGGCCCGTCCTGCCGCCCCGTCGGGGCTGCGCTACCCGCAACCCGCTGTGCCCCTTCCCCCCGCCCCGGGGTGCGGGTCAGGCCGCCACACGAGGGCTAAGAAGGATGGGAAGGCTGAATCCCTTACACACACAAGCGTGGGGAGGCAATTCCTTATTTTCTGGACAAGGGCACCCCTGCAGACTTTCTCCATTCCCGCTTCTGTTCCCAAAGAGGCGACGGCCCCGATCGCTCCCCATCGCCCGCCGTGTCGGGACCGTCCTTCCAGCAGCACCGTGCCCGTCCCTCCGTCCCCATCAGTATGACCGACGACCCCCTCGCTGGCGATGGCGAGTCCTGGTGGAGGAGGGGGCTGAGAAGGGTAAAGAATTTGGCGAGAAACTGCCCCGACGGCCCCTTCACCTGCAGGCGGATGAGACGGAGCCACTGACACAGCTTGGCCCCCTTGCCCCCGTCGAGCCCCGGCCCCGCTGACCCCACAGCCCGACCCGGTTAAGGGGACCCCGGGAGCCTGGCACTGCCTTGGTGACGGCGAGAAGTCATTGCCGGAGCTGGTGCGGGGGATGTCTGGGGCGAGAAGAGGGGCTGGGGTGGGGTGGGTTGTTTGTTGGTTGGTTTGATTGATTGTTTTTCATTTCCTCCTCGCTAAGAAGGCTTACACCAGCTCCCCGGCGGAGCTAAGCCCACCATCGTGCCAGCCGAAGAGCTGGGCACTCGCGTTGGCACCTCATGGCAAGGGTGCACAGACGGAGGTGAAGGGAGGGACGCGACAGCCTCCGTTTAGTGCCTCCTTTTTGGAGAGAAGGGACAATCCTCGGGGCTGCACGAACGGCTTTGAGAGACCACGGAGCCCCAAGGGCGCTGCGGCAGGGCCAGTGGAGGCTCCCTGAAGGCAGAACTTGGTGCTGCCAGCCCGGCCGGCCGTGAATTCCCTGCTCGCCACTGCGGTCCCGTCCGCAGCGCCCACGCGTGCAGTGGATGCACAGCACGGGCAGCCTCCAGGGTCGCTTCAAACCGATGTGTCCCCGTGAAACCGAGCGCTCTGTTTTCCTGGGGTGGCCTCTCACCACCCAGGGGCTTTCAAAGAAACCGCCCCCACCGACACTTGCGGGGGCAAAGGCGGCTGCGGGGGGACCCCCGCTCGGCTCCAGCGCGGGAGGGAGAATTTGGCACCCAGGCAGAAATCCCTGCCCGGAGCTCCAGCTCCGAGGGGTGATTCTGCCTCGGGGCAAGCACAGAGGAGCCTCTGAAGCCTCGCAGGGAGCCCTGGGGGCCTCGGCCAGCCCTGACACCGCCATTCTGCCGTGGCAAGGCAGTAGCAGCGCCCAGAGTCATTCCCAAAGAGCTGTGCCTGCATCCCCATCCTGTGTCAGTCGCTCCAAACCTCTGGAACTCTCAGTGTGTGGCTGCGTTTCCCTGTGGGAAGTGAAAAGGTACCTTCCTCTCCTTCTTCCCTCCGCAGGGAGAAGCGTTTGGCCAAACACTGGGAAATCCGCTTGGAAAAGCCAAACGAAAACTCGCGCTTTTTCCACGCCGTTTTCCCATTCTCCCTTTGGAAAAGGCTCCTGAACTTCCAGGGACAAGTGAAAATGTTCTTTCTGCTGAAAATCTGCTTCCTCTGAGGAGGAAAGTTTGGGGATGGCAGAGACATCCTGCGGTTTCTCTCCTCGAAAAGGTTCCAAACGCAAACGGCAGAGACTGTCCCGATGCTGCGCCGCTCGCCCTAATTTCGATTTACTAATTACCACTCACAACACATGGGATTGCAATACTAAAAAAGGAGTCACGCACAGGGGAGTGAAAACTGTCCTGAGACGAGCTCTGACTTTTCGATGGAGAAAGCAGATTTATTCCTTGAGCCACTCACGAAGCTCTTCAAGAACGAGCCGCGTTTCTGCCGCACAAATTCACTCCGTCCTGCCCGTCACGGCAGGACAGGTATCATTTCACAGCATCCCCCTAAAATCTGTGCTAGTTCTGAGGTTCTTTCCTAGTCCGGACTAAAAAATAAGTCACTTTCGCAGATTTGTTCCCATTGAAATTTTAAATTGGGGTTGCAACAGCGAACTCGTGTGAAACGTAAATAAGTTGGGTGGATCAACCTGGCATTCGCCTAAGCTTATTTTAAAGCCGATGATTTTATCGTTTAATCCACCAACAGATCGCTTTAAAGGTGGAAACGAAACGAATAAAACCTTTCGTTAACTCTTCTGCCGAGAGATTTAAAACGCGCAGCGTTACGTCCTGTAAATATATGGATGCAACAGACCCCGCCGGGCCGCTCCTGGTCAGTAAATAATTCCTATTTTCGCTCACTGGCCTGGAGAGAGGCCAAAATTGCTGCCGATACACCACGAGTGTTTCCTGCATCGCTCCATCTCTGTGGGACTTTGCCGGGGTGGCCCCGGCCGGGAGGGGCTGAAGGGTGTCCGACACGGCTTTGCAACCAGTGCCGCGCATTCGTTTCGAAGGAATAGTTTAAAAATGCCCCAGTGCAGCACGAATTACCCGCTGCCCCAGCCCACAAAGCCATTTCCCTGCAAGCGAGTGGCTGGAACATCCTTCCTGCCAAAGCTGGGAACACGGGTGGGAGTGGGTTGTCCCACGGGCACAGCCCCTTTGCCGTGCTGGAGGGTAAAGGATCGCCCAGATCCAGCGGCTTGGGCAGATTCCGGGCGCTGCTGGCAGAGAAAAGCCCAGAAAGGCTGAGCCGGGCTTAGAGGCAGAGCCCGCCCCGGCCGGCAGAGCTGGCACGGCCAAGGGCAGCGCACAGGAGGGTGATTTGCCAGTCCCAGGCTCAACCTTCTCTCTCCTGGCACCCCGCCGTCGGCAAACATGGATGAGATGATCCCTGTTTGCCCTGTTTTTACTGGTGCCCGTACTGGTATCTGCCCTCACTGGGACCAGGGCCGTGCTGGGAGGTCAGGAAGGGCACAGTGGGATGCCCGGCAGGGGAAATAACCGGCCCTAAACACAACTGTGCCCGTCAGACCCCTCCGGGCGGCGGGTTCGGCTCCGACAACGCCGTCCGGGAGGCAGAGAGGGGGTTTCACACCGACATCCCAAAGTTCCTGTTGCTTTTGCCTTTTAAAGACAGGGTGTTCTCATACAACGCGCCCCCCTCCCTTTGGCAAACCCGGGCACGATTTTCCCCCCTTCCGTCTTTTTACACCTCTGTCTGTTTTTCAAAGTCCCTCAACATTCACTTTGTACCATTTCCCAGTTTCCAGGGAGGAGGGAGTGTGAGTTCAACTGTAATAAGACCTAGAAATATTTGGGAACAACTCCCATCTTTGCTCTCCACATACATAAATTCGTACACGCACACACATTTGAAAGCCCGGTAGCTTTTCTGCTTGGGATTCTGCTAAAAGAATTACTTAGCGATGTATTATGTGAAGTATCGGGTTGCCCTGTAACTTGGAGTTATTTCCTTTGTGTCTGCTGTGTTGCTCCCCGGAGCTCACGGTCCCCCCGCGTTATTCAATCGCCATCCTTCCCAAGGAACCTTTGGGTCAACTACAAGCTCAGGGGATTCGCTGCCTCTCCTGGTTTTGTTTTATTTTTTTCCCCCAGGAAAGAAAAATTACGGGGAGAGCAATCCTTGCCCTCCATCGAGCTTTGTCTCCCTCGTTTAGAATCATAGAATCGTTTGGGTTGGAAAAGACCTCCGAGATCATGAAGTCCAACCCCTGGTCCAACTTCAGTCCATTTATTAGATCATGGCACTCAGTGCCACGGCCAATCTGCGTTTAAAAATCGAGGTCCGAGTTTGGACTGGGCTCTCCTGTCACCCCGTGATGTGGAGCGAGGGGCACAGATGCCACTTTGCTTTAAGCCCCGTCTGTAGCGCGGGGTGAGGAGTCTCAGCCCCGACGGCACTGAGGGTCGCACCGCTGGACCCGAGAAGCTGGGATGGGTCTGGAGCACACCAGGAGTTCCCTGTCCCGGTGGGAATAACCTCCCCTCGCAGTGGGGAAGCTCCCACATCGGGATCGCTTCGAGAAGGAGCAGAGCTGTGTAAGCCTAAAACCGGCAGGGATGTGCCGGGCCATCCGCCTCCTCCCTGCGGGCATCGCTGTCACCGGCTGGGAAGGCGGCCGAGGGCTGGGCGGTGAAAGATCAACCCTTTTATTTATTTTTTTTAAGAAAAAAAGAAAGGTCAAGTCCAAGGGAAAAAAAAGAAAAAAAAGAAAAAAAAAAAAATACCACAACAAAACTACTCTCCAGGACGTCTGGACAATCCAAGCCCGGCTCTTCTCCCCGAGCCAAAAACACCAGACAGCGGTAACAGGTCCCAAAGCGGGGGTTACAGACAGCGAGGTCGTGGGCAGAGCTGCCACGACCCCCGCTCTCCCTCCCTCCTTCCCTCCCTCCTGTCCTCCCTCCTTCCCTCCCCACCGAGAGGGAGAGGCCGGAGCGACCCCTCCACCCGGGAACGGCCGCGCAGCTCCATTGCTGGATCAGTTTTGTTTGAGTAAAACCTTTAAAAGATCACTTTTGTTTTAATAAAACCTTTAATGTCGCTATTAGCGGTTAGTACAATAGAGGCGGCACGGTTTCGAAAAGGGATTACCCACTCCTCGGGCTTTATTTAATTAATTAATTAATTAATTAGCGGACCTCTTCCGAGTGGGTATGAAAATCAGATGAAACAGCTGCGATTCGCTTTTGTTTTCTTCAAACGCACATTTGTGGTTTAAATGAGAACAGAAAACTCTGTATGTTCCTGGTAATTTCCATTGTCTGCGTCTCGGAATAAGGAAGGTCGGAGATCTATCACTCAGTCACTTTATTCAGATTATTTTGTATAGCGCAAATTATCTTTTGAGACACTTATTAATTAGCTCGCTCCCGTGCGGTTTAAAGAACCATAAATGTCCAATTTTATAATCAGTTTTGGATACTGCGTCGGGGGTGAAAGAGGGAGAAGGTGACGATTTAATCAGTCTGCCATAAGCGGAGAACAGAGAATCGTGAATTTTAAACATGATTTATTCTCGTCTCTCTTTTTTTCATTAACTCATTTTCAGGAAAAAAAATTTAAAAATAAAAACGCTGACAGTCAAGACAGAATAAGTTCCGTGGTGTATTTTTGTCCACAGCAACAAATGCCTTGGCAAAAAAAAAAAAAATAGAAAAACAAAATCAAAACCCGAGAGAGACGGTCTGAGAGAGCGGGAGCTCGGAGAAGGCTGTAGGTTGTTGTCTCCTGACTTTAACTCCTGAATCTCAAGGTCGGAGCGATACTGCGGGGCACAGTCTGTGATATCAGAGCACAAAATTGTGCCTTCCAAGGCTTGCACAGCGAGGGGAGAAAGGAGCTGGGCTAGAAATCCCCTTTCACTCTCACTACTTGGAGCCTTATCGGTCGCCTCTGTGAGTTCAGTCCTTAATGTGCATCTTCGGCAAAACCCTGGCCGGGAAGAGCAGGAGACTTGTCTGAACCATTTTACAAGCCCTTGTCGAAGTGCTGCGATCAAACTTTTCCTAAATTACGTTTCAGCTCGCTCTGGACATAAAGGAAGGAAAATATCCACCGAGGGCTCTAAGAGCACAGCCCTCCCTTTCTCTCTTTCTCTCCAGTCTAGACAGAGCTGGAAAGCGGGTTTGTAGCCGGACAACGTCTCTGATCTCTCTGGCCTCGGCTAATCCGGGCCTAGCACACATCCTGGTGGCCTCCCAGGCCTGTTCCACCCACCCTGCCAACCTCTTAAACCTCAGGGGGGTGATGGCACGGTGGGGGCCGGGGTGTCCGGGGTGCTGGACCCCTTCTTCGGGGGCAGCTCCCGTGGGAGCTCGGGCATCGCGGCTCCACTGCCCCGAGAGCAGAGGCCAGACGTGGCCCTGGCACATGCCCACCTTTATTCCAACCTCAGAACCTCGGACCTGGGTGCCCCCCACCCATCGGGTCTAACACTCTCAAAGAGGCTCTTTCTCCAGATTTTGATGACCCAGGATTTAAGATGTGCCGGGAATCCTTTCCAGGCTGTTGAGCTCCCCGCTACTCCTCCCAGTAAAGCCAACTGGAAACCAGTAGTCACGTACGGGGAGAGCAGGAACGACGGATGGACGGACGGATGGGAATCCCTCATCTCTCCTTCCACAGACAAATCCCGAGGGAGAGGGAAGTTGAGGTGACGCCGGACTGTGCCATCGAGCAGCCCCCCACCAAACGCCCTATTACAGCCCTCGGGGTGCGGGCACTGCCCGCAGCCTCCTCTCCCCTCCTCCCCTCTCTGCCCTTCACCCTCCCAGGCACTAAACGCACATCTCGGCGACCGGAGGCGGTTATTCCCCCGGCCTGTCATCCCTGGATGCAAAGCTTTGGTTTTAAATGTATTTCCACCCGTACTTAAGACGATGAAAGATCAGGAATTCGCTGTATGCATTTAAACGTTGCCCTTAATAAGCAGAGTGTGCGGAAGCGCACGCCCGGCCTGTTTAAGGAAGACAGACACATAAAACACACCCGAGCTGCGGGTATAAACCTGCTCTCGGGGTCGTCTTGTCGCTCTTGAGAATCAGTAGGGCTGAAAAAGCCGGGGCACATCCAGCAACATCTCCAAACGTGCCACTTTTCTTCCCTCTTAAATCAAAGGCATCCGGGGGCAAGTTACCCAGGCAGGGCCGGCGAGCGACCCCCCGAAATTACGACGCTCGGGAAAATTTCCCGATGGGGGATAATGGCTGGAAAATGCAGCCGAGCAGCGCCTCGCTTCCCTTTGCTCTGCTAACTCGGCGTGCCTCGGGAGCACACGCTGAAGGAGCCCTGGCTTCCCGTAGCACGGCTAGTCCTTGCTCCCGAAATTTCTGAATTAAATGGCCATAACGGTAAGCTTTGCCTGGGTTGGGAGGGGGATTTTATTTCGCCCCCCTCGCCCTTTTTCTTTTTTTTTCTTTTTTTTTCTTTTTTTTCCTTTTTTTTTTGTTTTATTTTTTTCGTTTTTTTTCTTTTCTTTTTCTTTTTCTTTTTCTTTTTTTTTTCCTTTTCCCCCCCTTTTAATAAATCTCCTTACAAACCGCGACGGAGGGCAGACCATCCACTCCGGAATTTGCTAATTCCTTCACCCTCCTCCTAGTACGGAGAGGCACAAACAAAATGACAAAGCGGGGGGAGATGGGCTTTATTTAGCCACCCGCAGCCACTAACCAGCCTTTCGTTTCACCTCTCCCATCAGCTCAGCTGCGGTACAGACAGGACGGGCAACCGATGGTGCTTGTTCGCTGCCTCCCCTCGCCCCAAAGGCGGCCCCCAAGGCTCTCGGGGGGAAGGTGCGAGGCTGCAGAGGGGCTGGTTTCCACCAAACTCCTGGGGAAGGTAGATCGGTGCCAGGTCTGGGTGTCTCCAAGAGCCACGGGGAGCAGCGGGGTCTCTGCCCTGCTCGGGGCCGGGCTGGGCTCGGTTGCTCTTTCCCCTTATCCCCGGCCCCGGGAGAAGGCGGAGGGCCTCGCTGAGAAGCCGCAGCGCCTTATTTCCCAGCCTGCTTCCCTACGTCCAGAAAACTCCAACCAAAACAAAATAATCATAACAACCACACCAGTTTTCTCCCCGAGGCCGTGCCTGGAGCGCCGTGCCGAGAGGCCATCCCCGGGGGCCGGCCGGGCTCCTCCGGGGGCTGCTCACACCGAGCCGAGCCCGCTCCCCTCGGGAAGGTCCCCCCGAGCAAACGCAGCTGATCCAGCAGCAAAAGAGGAGGGGGAGAAGGGAGGCATTACCGGCTGGGTCTGGCCCCCATCGCAGCCGGTTTTGCCTCCTCTTCCCAGGCAGGCTCCTTTCCACCCCCGGCGTGTTTTCCCTCGCTCTCTCCCTTTTTACCACCCGATTCTGGGAGCCCCGCAGGCATCTCCCGCTCCTCCCGGGACGCCGAGACGATGCGGACTCATCCCAGGGTATGTGCCCACCCCACCACCCCCTCCCCGCTCTCTTTCGGTCCTCAGTGTCCCCCAGTCCCTCCCGAGAGAGCCCCGGCGCGGTTTTACCTTCGGGGAAGACGGCTCGCATTTTCAGGTAGCTGGTGGTGAGGCGGATGATGGACGCCTTGTCCAGCTGGGAGGTGATGGCCGAGGGCAGGGGCAGCAGTTTGGCCAGTTCGTAGAATTCTCCATTTTCTTTTTCCCGTCTAGTCTTTGCCGCGTTCTTGGATTTTTCCTTCATCGCGACTACTGCAAGGCGGAGATGTCACTGGCATATTAGACCCGATTCTTCCGAATTGCAGGGGGCATGGATTAGGCTTCAGAGTTAGTATTTTTCGTTTAAGGAAGGGAGAGAATTCATCCAAATCAAGACAAATAATTATAATAATAGTAATAATAATAATAAAGGGAGAGGGAGGGAAAAAAAAGACAAAAAGGGGAGGGAAAAAAAAAGCCAAACCAACCAAACAAAAACAACACCAACAGAAATGGTGCGAGGAGGGGCGAGGCGATCTCTGAGCCGCAACCAGGGTAGGAAAGACACTCGGACAAGGCAGTTCTGCTCTGACCCTGCAGCAGCGAGAGCTTCGAAACCCAGACTGAAAGACCCACGCGAATCTCCGTCCTCTGCCCGCAGCTGGGAATCGGATCTTCTCCTCAACGGGAAGTAAATCACCGGGTTCCCTTCACTGAAGGATTTCTTCTACTCAATCCTTCCCCGTCCAAAAATAATTATTAAAAAAGAATTATTAAAAGTAGAGCGTCCGTGCAAGAAATCATTGAGCTAAGCAGGCTGAACCATTTTTGGAGATTTTGTCTCTTAGGAAAAAAAAAAAAAAATAAAGGAAGAAAGAAAGGAAACGGAACGACCGCGCTGCTCGCTGAACGAAGTGCCAAATGATGTGGTCCCGGAGCCCGAGATGCCGAAGAGACGACGAGCCCCTCTCTAAACGAAAGTCAAAGCCGGTGCGGAGGGAGCCGATGGCCGGAGTGCTTCGAAATCACGAGCTCGCATTTCCCTCAAGACGTTTCGCTCCGGGCTGGCTGTTCCTGCGGCTGAAGGGCGCTTGGCCCGGCCCCGAGGGGCTCCTCCCGCGCCGGGGCTCGGGGGGCTCCGAGCCCCGCGGGGCGGCGGGGGGGGGCTGCGGGGCTGCTCCTGCCGCTCCGGCCGCTGCGCCCAGCTCCAAATGAGGTTCTCATGCGGAGTCAAATTAAAGGATCCGTTTTCCTCGGGACCGGTGCCACTTCAGCGTTGTCTCTTTCCAAACAAGTCCGAGCGCTGGCAAAGGCGCGGGATTGATGTTGTTGGTTTTATTTATTGTTGTTTGGTTGGGGTTTTTTTCCTCCTTTTAAAGAAAAAGAATTTGAAAGATCAAGAATCGTTTGTTTTCTTTTTTTTTTTCCCTTTTTCTTTTTTATTTTTCACGTATTTAAAGAGCAAAGCGGTGGCTCTTTGGCATAGACATGCCTTTCAAAGGCAAGGGGAGAGTTTGCTCCATTCACCTCCCGCAAGCAGCAGCGATCCTCACCATACGGCAAGGATCGAAGGTAAAATTCCCCTCCTCTCCGAAATCATAGAGGCCGCGCTGCTCGCCTGAAAGCACCGATATCTCTTTTTCTTTTCTTTCATTCCCTTTTTAATTTTTTTTTCCGGAGGCAGAAGGAGCTCTGAAGTGGACCTCTCGGATAATTCTTTAGCAAAGGCTGCAGAAAGCCAGGAGAGCCTCAAGAGGGGAGGGGATAATGTATCCGTGACGTGTCCTCCCGCGCAGCGCCCTCCGAGGGACCCAAATACAGAGGAGCCAGCAAAGAGCCACAATTTGCACTTGCGATGGGACGGGAGGCCGGGCAGGGGGGAGCCGGGGCGGGGAGGGAGGCCGCTCTCTGGGGCAGCCCCAGCCCGCTCCTCATGACCCCCCTAAGCGGCCGGCGGAGCCCTGAGACCCCCTTGCCCCGTAACCTGCCCTTACCCACGTCTCTTGGTGCACCGGCCGTGACCCCGCGGCGCCGAGGGGGCCCCTCGTACCCACCCCGGGTGGGGGGCACAGGGGAATGTGGGGCCTCCCCCAGACCCACGGCACGGCCATGAAGTCACCCGAGCCCTTTGCCCCGTTGTTTTAGCGCTGGGTAAAACGTACCTGCACCACACGCAGGTATGTGTGGCTCGTATATACACATATACGTATATCCAGCGCTCATTTATACTATATATGCACATTATATACGATTTGCATATACATTACGCGTGTGCGAATGTATGTACGTGTGTGTGTGTATATATATATTTATATATATACACATGAGGACATGCACAGACACACACACATATATATATTTACACATGGCCCCTCATACATCATATATATTTACACGTGGCCCCTCGTACATGCGGTGGAAGGGGCCGAGCTCCGGGCGCAGCAGAGGGGCCGCCTCGCCGCCCTCCCCGCCGCCCTCCCCGCCGGCAGCCGCTGCTCAGCAGCCCCCGACGTGACTCTCCGCTGCCCGGCGGGCCGCCGGTGACCGGGGCTTAACCCCGGAGCTGCCGAAGCGGCTCTGGAGGGCAAAGCGAAGCAACTCCCCGAGCTCCCAGGCTTTGCCGGAGCTCCCCAAGCCTCCTCCCCGCAGTCGACCCTGCAGAGCTCACGGGGCTGTAACCGCAGGGCTCGGAGCCACCTTTGCAGAGGTTGTCACAAGAGCCATGCCCGTGTCTCCCTTCCCCTCCAGAGTCGTGTCCTGAGTGGTGGAATTAACCCCACGCGGGCAGGACTGAGCCGGGCTTTGGCACTCGGAGCCACCTTTGGAAAGGTTGTCACAAGAGCCGTGCCCGTGTCTCCCTTCCCCGCCAGAGTCGTGTCCTGAGTGGCGGAATTAACCCCACGCGGGCTCCGCGGTCACCTCGGCGCTGCTGCGGGGGACACACACCCGCACACGTCTGTCCCTCTGCCACTCCATGGGGCACACACGGCCCTGCTCACGAACACGCGTGGCCCCAGCACCGGCCGTGCGGGGAGAGCTGGGCTGAGGCCGCAGATTAAAGCAGGAAAGGAGGCAACAGCAGAGCGTCGGGCACAGCCCGGCGAGACGCGGCTCCGCAGGCGCGGACACGGAGGGCGCCGAGGGGGATGGGATGGCCCTTTCGTAAAACACAATGCCCCGGTCCTTAATATTAATCCCCGGGAGAGGCCTGGCCGGCGGGCGAGTGTGTTTGCTTAAGCTCGCCCGCCCCTCTGTAATTATCCTATTACACCAGAAAGAGCCCGGCCCGGCGGTGCCGAGGGAAAGGCCACGCTCTTTAACCCTCCCCACCGCCGGTGAAGGCCCCGGCCCCGCCAGCCCGGCCCTCCCCGTCTGGGCCACCGCTCCGCGGGGCATGGCGAGTAGGGACACTGGGGCACCTTCTGCCTTCCTCGCTTGAAATGTGGGGCAAGGGGAGGGCGAGCGGAGCCCCGACGGGCCCCGGGCCCTGCTCGTACAGCCTCTTGCCCCGTCCCAAATCCGTGCCCTCCTGGCTCAGGTGCCTCGTGCCGTCCCTCGGCTGACGCGTCCATGGAGAGCGGCTTTTGTCGGGAGGACCGCGGGCATCGGGAACAGGCTCCGAGCCCGCCGTCCTGGGTGGGATTTAGGCAGGAGTTGGCTTCCAGGTCAGGGAAACCTGAGCGAAGCCGAGCTCGGGGGATGTGACCCGTTTTACCCTCCCGCACTGCCCTTTTTTACCCGCAAAATAGAAGCAGCTCCGTGCCCTTCTCTCAGGGGTGATCTCTGTCCTGGGCACACTCGGAGCAGGTTTGGCCGCGGCAGATGCAGTCGGAGATTAAACCCCGCTGCTGTATTTTTGGTTTTTTTACGGAAACATGTTCCGGCTGGGAATTTTCGCCGAGCAAAACAAACCTAAATTAATCAAGGAAAAAAAAACCCCAAAAAAACAAAAAGGAAAAAACACACACACGTCGAAAAGACACTTCAGCCTTATGGGGAAATTCTCAAAATTCAGTGCAACCTCCGCCCGCCGCCGAAACCGGACGCATTAGAAGAGGTAAAAAAAATATGGGGAAAATATTATCTATATTATATATATACATGTATTTGCGGAAAATTAACTGTATATCAAGGCAGGTCCTAACGGGTCCGATACAACAAGGTCTGCGATCACGAACACCGAGAAGGAAACTATATGGGACATTTCTGTGTCCTGTAAACAAAATATAGGGACGAGAGACTCGGGTGGCAAAGGAAAGCGTGAGGGGAGCGTGTTCTGTTTCCAACAAATTACGGTGGGTTGGAGAAAGGGAAAGTTTGCGAGTGTTTTCAACATAATCCCGACAGAAAAAAAAAAAAAAGAAAAATGACGTTGCTACAAGGGTGGCCCAAACCTATCGAGGTGGATTTGCGATATGGAACTCGGTGAGTCCGAGGTGGCTTTAGGGATTTTCGGGCAAGGGCTTCCCTCCGACCGCTTTTAATAAAAAAACTCCATCCCGGGGACGAAAATAAAGAAGGAGAATAAATAAAACAATAAATTATTTAATTATTCTGACCATGTTTTCACTGATACGTTACTAGTGAATGATAACTTGGGCGCGCACAAACCCCGCTATTATTTAATATTTCCCTCTTGCTTCGAAGGGAAAACCCTTCCCAGGGTGGGAGATGAAGGGAACGCGTTTTTTTCCCGGGTGAGCTGCGTTGAAGTGGAATATTTCTCCTTTCTTTCTCTCCCTCGCGGGGCGAAATAGAGAGGAAAACAAGGCGTGAGAATAACGCGCAGTCCCTTCAAAACAAACTCTGGGCAGTTCCTTTGTACCTCCCGACTGCCGAGCGCGCACCCAGCGCTGGGCACAAGCACGAAGGGCTTATTTTATGCCGGTGCGCGGAGGGCAATTCCCGAAGGAAAGGCTCAGAGAAAAGGGGCTCAAGGCCCTTTTTTTTTCTTTTCTTTTCTTTTTTTTTTTTTTTGCATTCCTGCCAACAGCACTTTGCAGAACGGGAAGCAGAGGTCTGTGGGTAGAGGGATGGGCAGTCCCTCCAGTGCTGCCCCGGCCGGGATTCGGGGGCAGCTCCAGGGGCGCTCCAGCCGAGGTTTGTGGGACTCGGGGGCAGCTCCAGGGGCGCTCCAGCCGAGGTTTGTGGGACTCGGGGGCAGCTCCAGGGGCGCTCCAGCCGAGGT
>JAWWEV010000001.1:117601057-117611688 GCA_035583235.1 Hafferia zeledoni
CCCCTCACTGCCCCCTCCTGTCAGGGAGTTGTGCAGAGCAATGAGGTCCCCCCTGAGCCTCCTCTTCTCCAGACAAAGCCTCCCAGCCCACTCAGCTGCTCCTCACTCACAGCACATGTTCTCCAGCCCCTCCCCAGCTCCATTCCCTTTTCTGGACAAGCTCCAGTCCCTCAGTGTCCTTTCTGAACTGAGTGGCCCAGAACTGGACACAGCACTCGGGGTGCAAAGGCATCAAATCATTCCTGGCCTTGCTCTGGATCCACACTTTGCCCTCAGTCACTCCATGCTGATTGTTCTCAATCCCTTTGACTACCACGGGGCTGCAGGTGCTTCCAGGTGGATTTGTTCCATGGGTTTCCCTGGGACTGAGGCTACAATGACCAGCCTGGAGTTGTGTTTGTCCTACACAGGGGCATAACAACTGCCTTTTCCCAGGAAAAGGCAGGAATCAGGAGTGGGAACTGCCACAATCTTTGGGAGAGACTGCGAGACCAACTCTCCAGCCCTGGGCCAGCTCCTTCTGACGTGTGTGCTATTTCTATTTCTCCTTTTGTGTGGGTGCTATTTCTATTTACCAGGAGGTGCCAGCTCTCCATTTGCAAGTTCAAACCCTCATTTATTTAAAGATACACTCTGGACACAACCCAATTCCACAGGGCTGGCCTGCAGTAAGGAGTTCTTACAGCAAAGTTAGTTTCAAACCCCAAGACTCTTTTCAGTCCAGTGCTGTTGATTCAAGAATGAAAAACAGACTCTACAAGTCCATCACACAGCATGAGCTAATGATCTTCCATTTCCCTGCTTCTGTTTTGCCTCCTTAGCCTGCAACTCCTGTCTAGAAATTCTAGAACATTTTTGATATTTTAAGAAGCATCTGTATGGCATTTCTATTGTGCAATGGCCAACCCTGCTCACGCAAATACACAAAGCAGAAATTACATAAACTGCTTGATGAAAAACCATCACTGAATTTGGAGTCACACGAGGCAGCAAAAAAGAATTCCAAGCATCACATTTTATTATACAATTATCAAACATAACCTTCGTGAAAATTTTTCAGATACAACAATCAAACAGCCAAAAATCTTGCTTGAAATATCATCTATAAAGAACAAAACTGATACCTTTCTCCATCAGAAAAATTTACAGTCTCTTCTACATTACTGGTGGTAGAATCATTTGCATGTGCTACTGCTTGTGGAATTGAAGCTTTTAACTGGGCCAGTTCTGCCTTGAGTTCTTCACACTGACAGGCCATCTGATTTTTTTCCACTTCCAGTAGCTCAATCTGGCAACAAAGACAAAAAAAAAAGTTATAAAAGCCATACAACACCCTGAGCATTAGAACTGAACCCAGTGCTCCCTGAGCTGTTGGCTGGGAGGATGAACTGCTGTCAGAACGTACCTCACTTTTGTACCTGTCCCTCTCGATGCTGCACTTGTCCAGCTGCCGGAACACCTCGTCCAGCTGCACGGCCATCTCCTCCACCTCGCTCCTGCTCTCCCCATCAGCACAGCTGCTGCACTCTGTTTTCAGGTTCTGCAGGGTATTGCACTGCTCCTTCAGCTTTGCTATTTCTCCCAAGGCCTGCTCGTAGAGAACTGTCACTTCTGCCAAGCTCCTCCCGTTATTAACACTTTCCTCCTCACACAAGGAAACTGTCTCCGTTGACTGATGGCACATCTCCTTTTTTACATATTTATTATTCATTTCCAAAAGCCTCTCTTCCAGTGTTTCTACCTGTTTGGTTAATTCCTCACACTTGCTTTGGTACATCTCCTTCTCTTTGTGCAACAACTGCAGCTGGTTTTTCAGTTCACTGTCAGTCTCTGCAGCTGCCTCGGGAACACTGGGAACACTGGGCTGGGTTTCCACTCCTGCCCCAGGAACCTGGACTGGGATTTCATCTTCCACCTCCTCCTTTTTAACCACCAGGCCTGGGAGCTCTGTCTGTGTTGCTGAGCTCAGCTGGTCACTCCTCGGTGGTTCTGAAGTCGCTGCACCACAAACCTCTCCCACGTTGCTGTTTTCCTGCTGCTTCTCCTCTTGATCCAAATTGATACATTCAGTTTTGACCATGGGAACATCAGGATCTGCTGAAGGCTTTGGAGTGCTGCTCTCCTCTAAAATAATGACATCTTCATCATCATCATCATCATTATTCTGGTGGTTGAATGTTCTGTCACTCAGTCGAGGTGTCTTCAGGGACACGGGTGTCGCACAGCTCGGCGTCTTCCGCTTGAGGCTGAGAAGGGCAACGTTAAACTGAGCATTGCACTGACAGAGACTTGTTTCAAACCATGTTCAGTGTTTCTCTAAGCACCAATCCCACTCCCACTCCATCCCTAGGGAGGGATGTGCCCCTGCAGGGATTTGAGGATGTGCAGCCCAAGGAAATCCCTTTCCTGGAGAAACAAGGGCCTGAGTGCACACCCTGAGTTACCCCTTCTCACATGGTTTGGAAACAGAGTCAGTATTTCCAGGAACATCCCCACACCCCAATCCTGAACCAGCACAGCTTAAGCCAAAAATACATTAATAGTATGGAGTGCTGATAATTTTAGAAAAAAATAGGAAGCACCAACCTGCTATCAGGGTCCGACTGAGGTGAGGATATTGTTTTTATTAAAACAGGCAGAGATCTTCTGACAGAGGCATCTGATGATTTAGGTAAAAGTAACCTTGGAAGGGCTTCCTTTCCACTCAGAGCTGAGAATGTTTTGAAGTCTTTACTTGAAGAAACAGATGTTTTTAAAAATATTTCACTATTGATCTATAAGATAACATAAGTTAAGAGTGAAAATAAACAGATATTAGTAGGTTCTTCAGGACAGATTTAAGTTCTCCTAGCTATACACTAACACCTGCAATTCTGACTGACAAGGCTCAGGGCTTTGCAGTAAGGAAGCCTAACTAGACTCCACATTGCAAATCCCAGTTTTCCCATTTTAAAGTCCTGTGCAGAATCCCAGGCAAGAGGTTTTCTCAAGCTCTATCTCTGTCTGAATCTGCCCACGAAGGATGGGACAGACACCCCTGCTAAAGCTGCTCATGGTTAACTCAGTTTGTCCAAAATAAGCACTACTTTTAGAAATTACCTTTGTACTTGGGGAGATTTAATGGCAGAAAAACTAACACACTGAAGTTAAAACAGCATGGGTGACTTCTCCAGAAATGAAGAGATCTTAAGTCAGCACTTGACTCTGAATGCCACTTAAACTAAATCACCCTCAGAAAATTTGATCCAGGGTTCCAATCTACATTGCTCATCACTCAACCACCTTGATTTGCATCTGCATTTAATTAGAGTTTGAGTTCCTCCTTGCACAAGTGTAGCTGCTGCCCCTCTGTCTCCCACCCCCTGCCCCACTTTTCAGGGCATCTTTACTTTCATAGCCCCATCACATCTCTCCACACAAAATGCCCTCCAATAATTAGGTGCCGTTTCATAAAACCAGCTAAAAATAGACTGACCTCTTTCCTACACCATTTGGTGAGAGACCTTTGTCCCTCTCCAACCCTTCCCCAAGTGCTGCATGGGAAGCCCTGGTGGATTTCCCATCAGGGGACAGAAGAGATGGGGATTTGGGGGTTACTTGTGGTCAGCAAACCCCATCCAGCAAAACAGGATGTTAAACCAGGGCACTTTCCAAGCAGCTTCAGGAGTTACCTGTGGGCTGTACTGGAGCCTCTGCCTCAGCTTCTCCCTGTCTCTGCACAGCAATGAGGAAAAAACATACATTAAAAACTTAGATTCAAACTGTTTACTCATTATAAAATCAAACCAAACCCCAAATTTAAAAGCAAACACAATACTCATTATCTCAGCTAGATAACAATACAGCTGTAGTTATTGTTTATTGAATTAAATTCTTCTGCTCTTGCAGCCTAAAGTTGGCTGAACTTCAATCAAGTTTCCTCTCAGATAAAGATTTATTTAAAAAAACCCAAACAAACAAACAAAAATTTCTAATTCTAGAATATAAACCAACATTAAAATTACCTAAATCAGAATAAATATATTGAGATGCTCAGTTGCTGCAACACAGACCTTGACAGTAACAGTTCCACAGCCAAGTTCTCCTCCCAGCCCTCACAGTTTGCTTCGGGAACATCCCAGACTAATCCCACACTGCCAATTGCTATGGAACAACAGCCCCCAGAGATGGATGGGAATCCAATGTGCTGCACCCTCCCCTGAGCAGTTTGTGGTGCTGAGACCCTTGCAAGAAGGTCTCCAGAACTCACTTTTTCTTGTATGTTTTCTCGTAGGTCGGATGAAACAAATCGTCGTCTTCTGGTTCCTCTGGCACGTTACAATTCCTGATTTGGGGAAGGGAGAGAAACAGCCACAGCAGAAAGAGCTTAACATCACCAGTGGTGAATGGGGGACCAGGAGCAGGGTGTGGGGATTCCCTGGAATGTGGGAATTCCCTGGAATGTGGCATTACCTGAACTGGGGGTCAGGGTTCAAAGAGCAGTACCATTTCTCTGGCAAGTGATCGATTCCGTCCGGGAGTTTCCGCCACTTGAGACACGCGTCACACTGAACCCACGTCTGGTCTGGCTGCTTCCTGGGGGAGAAACAACATCAGGCCTGGCACAGGAAAGGCTCATTCCCATGACTGAGTGTAAAACAACAACAATAACAACAGGACGTGAAGTCCTTTGCTGGCACACTGGTTGGTACTCACTGGATCTCCTCAACAGGCAGAGCCAAGGGATATTCCTCGTTCTTCTTCCTTTTCATTTCGTTCCAGTAATCATTAAGCTTCTCTCCCAGTGCTGCTATGGTGAGTCTACAAGGAAAAGATTTGAAGACACCACCTGAAATAACCCAATTCTAAGACAGAAAGAACCTTTATAAACTCCAGTGACAGACTAAGTGTATGAACCACTCCAATGTTTCCAATTGTACAACAGTGTGAAAAAACCCCAAGCTGTCTAAAAGCCTTCTCTTTTTATCTTCTTTTTTTCTTTCTTTTACTTTCAGAAAGCCTTATAGAATCTTTTTGCCTTTAGAGAGCTGAAGAAATGAGGAACTCCATGAAATCATGTTTGTCAGCAAAGCCATTACTGAAAATAAGGACTGAAATCAAGAGTGTTTAGTTCAGAAATGCTGTTCATGTACTGTGCAAACCCTGAAGGTGCCTCACCACTTCCACCTCAATCAGAGAATACAAAAAAGCACAATCCCTGTGCCAGCCCAGCCCCTGCCCTGGCTTTGGCTGTCTGTCTGTCTGTCCCCACACTGACTGCAGGGCCATGGCTGCTCCAAGCTGATCTGTGGCTTTGCTACAAGGAGATTGCAAACACCTCAACACAGTGTGAAATCTACACTCTGCTCAAAGGAACAGGCCAGGCTGAGCCAGGTTAATTTTTAGCTGGGTTTGTTTCCTGCTCAGGGCTCTTGGTGCAGCTCCGTGGCCACCAGAGCTGGCACACACAGGAGGGAGAGATGAGGAGGAACAAGAAGCCCCACGGGCGAGGTGGAAGTCAAGGCTGCCCCTTGTCAGAGTGTGGAGTTCACCTGAGAGGAACAAAGTGCTGAGGAACCACGTCAGTTCCTCCCTGCCTGGCTGATTTCAACACCTCCACCACCCCTTGGACTAACACAAGTGTTTGTGCATGAACCAGCCTGACCCAGAGAGGCTGGATCCAGATCGACTCTGAACCCAAGTCGTGGATTTCTGTGCCAGAGAAAGGAAGCACCAGGAGGGCAGAAAGGAGCAGTGATGGGATCACACCCCTCTTCTGGAGAGGGAAGAGGTGCAGGTCAGCTTACAGTGACCAGGAAATTACAGCAACACACCCATGTTTCTGTTTTGGGCTGGAAAATTTGGAAAGCCTGGACCACTCCTGGCAGAAAAACCTTTCTGAAAGCCCTTCCAAGTGTGGTACCACAGTGCCCACATTACAAGTGTGGGGGTAAAATCAAAGTGGGATGTTACATTCACACTGAAATAGAAGTTATAACAGTACTGAAGTTACATATGCAGTTGCTGCTTCCTGGATGGAATGTGGCTGGGATGAAGGGAATCTGTGGCTGGGATGAAGGGAATCTGTGGCTGGGATGCAGGGAATCTGTGGCTGGGATGAAGGGAATCTGTGGCTGGGATGAAGGGAATCTGTGGCTGGGATGAAGGGAATCTGTGGCTGGGATGCAGGGAATCTGTTCCATGATGATTCCCCACACAACACAACACAGCACACACTCCAGATTTTATTCACTGTATATTTAGGAGCAAAGTGAGAGACTTTTACACCAATTAGTAACAAAAGTATGGATGACTGAGTCACTCAAGCTCCTCCTCAATGTAAAGAGAGTATAAAAGTGAGTTAAGGATGGGGAAAAGTTTGGGAAGACTCCATGGTAACTTCTGGGATCTGCTGACAGACTGGACCTGTTCTCTGCCAAAGGGCAAGAACCCAATTCCATGTGTGCTGAATGATTCTCTCCAGCTTCAGTTTGCAAGTCAATACCCTCAACTTCCAAATGCACATGAAAAAGTGAGTGTTGGGGCACGTGGGAAGAAAGTGTCTCTTCCTTTACGTGGTCAAATCAGCCACGAGAACACAGAGACAAAACTGAGTGATGGAGTGACAGGAACCAGCCTGGTCAGTCACATCAACTGGTTGGACATGTGGAGTGGTAAAAAAGCTCTTTTTTTCAGTTGGGAAGGTAAGAAAAAGGAAGGAGACAAACACAGAGGGTCACCAAACCTGACCAATTAGTGTTAACAAAGACAGGAACCAGAACCAAACCAGGTAAGTCACGCTAATTGACTAATTAGCAAGAAACTGCTGCAAACCCAGGATTTTGCAACTGCTAAGGATGCAAAGGTGAGAGTCTGGGATATTGGGAAAGGGTCAGTGGAACTCTGGCAACACGAGCAGGGGGAAGGAGGAGCAGGGAGGAACAAGGAGGGGGTACACAAGAAAAAGGTATGGAAGGAGCTGGTTGCACTCAAACCAGGGTTGGGCAATAACCCTGTTTCATTCTTCCTGTTTAGAAAAGAGGAAGCCTTTATCAAGTGTTTCAGAGAGAACACCACCATTGGATAGGAAATCTAGATAAAAATACCTGTATTCATTTGTGTAGTCAAAATCTTGCTTGTTGTGAGTTGGTTTGAGGAAGTTGCACTCGATGATCCCAACCACGCCGACCCCCATGTTGTTTGCCTGCAAGAAATCAAGGTCTGTCAGGAAAACCAACACACACTCCATGCCAGTATTGCAAGGGTTTGTCAGAGTAATTATTAACTACAGCTACACCAGGGAAAAAAGGATTTTCTGGCTTATGACTCCTTTCCAAGCAGAGAATCTTGATATGAACCCCCAAATAAAAAGTCCTCTGTTCCACCCACCCCTCTTTTTGTCCTGAGATATACCCAGACCCATATTTTGTGTATCAAACAGCCTCAAAACCAAACATAAATCACATGCATAGAATTTAATACCATTTTTAACTGCTGCACACACCAAAAAAGGTGGGTTTATCAAGGATACATCAATCTCCTTGTTTCCATCTGTATCCTTTTTTAAAATCCACGTTCAAGTGATTTCTTAAGATGTTAAAATATTTTGGAGTCTTAATCCCTTACCTTTAACTGGCAGCCAACTCTTTCATAGGCTTTGATGAGTCTGTTTTTATGGTACATCATTATTCCATAATGATCTTTGTTTCTGCAGTTAAATCCAAAAGTAATTCTTACAGTTCTAGCCTTTTACCAGACATTAAGGAAAAATCTGGTTCATCTCATGAAACAATTAAAAAATAGAGTGACTCTGAGTGCTCATTCTAAACTGGGTCCTGGAACTTTCTTATGTTCAGTTAATTCCTTCAGTATGTCTTTACAATGAAAAAAAAACCCCAAACAAATACCAAAACCCCCAAACAAAACCAGCACAATGTAAATGTTGGCCAAGGATACATTCAGGAATTTGGGCCTGTAAATGTCACGCTCAATGAAGGCCAAGCTTTTGGAAACCAGCTGGGTCTTCACTTTCTGTCCTCTCAGGATGATCTGCATAGTTGGCTTCAGGTACAAAATACTGCAATAAGCCTACAAAACATACATTATATTAAAACAAAACCCATAAACCCTCTGCTTTCCAAAAATTGAGCCAATTTTAAACCAATCTGATACGCACTCGGAGTGAATAGTCACTTTCTGGAACAATCTGGTCCAGCCTCTCTTGTTTCTTATATCCTCTTTTGCCTGTTTCATCCAAGTCTTCTGGAATTCTGATGTCATATCTGTCCTTGTCAAAATCAAACTCTGGTTTTCCATTTTTGTCTCTAAGAAATAAGATTTGACAAACACACTAATTATGGGGGGAAAAGCTAATACAAGCTAAGATGTTGTGGTGGGTATCCCAAAGATGCAAAAAAAAAAAAAAAAAAGGGAGAATTCCTCTGAGCCATAGTGGTTTTCCTCACAGATTTACTAAGAGTCACAAAGTTCAGCAGTCCCATCTGGTAGCCAAGGAATACCAGGGAAGTGACAACAAATTCTGGAGTCCAGTTTCCCAGTTGGAGTTAACTGCCCACAGCCTTTTCCAGTTACTCCACAAAAAAATCCTCCAAACCCCTTTAAGTTTGCACAAACTGAAAGAAAATGTAAACTAAGAGAGCTATAAGAGACTGGGCTTCATCTTACTTTCTAAGATTCCAAATGATAATCCTGGTTCCCTTTTTCCCCATGATGGCATCGAGCTCTGCCAGTAGTTTGTCCTCAGTGGAAAAGAGGGAATGTGTCAGGATGGCCTTCAGGCTGTTCCTGGATTCTGCTGGGTCACTGATGTGTCGTGAGCAGCGTGTCAAGGACAGTGACTGGGAACAAACTCGGCTTTCAGACCATGAGGGAACTCCTGCACTCACTCCCCGGGGTCTCACTGCACATCTCAGAGCTCCTACTTAAAGGCTTTGATGAATCACAGCCTCCCTTGCACTCCCAATCCACAAAACCAGCCAGGGAGAGCCCCACTGGTGATGTTACCCTCAGGTTTGGGGCTGTTCCCACAGCCCTGCCCTCCAGAACCACTGCAGGGATATGTTAGTTGGTCCCAATCCATAAAACCAGCCAAGGAGACCTCCATTGGTGATGTTATCCCCAGGTTTTGCCTGTTCCCGCAGCCCTTCCCTCAGGAACCACAGCAAGGATAGGTTGTTTGGTCCCAATCCATAAAACCAGCCAAGGAGACTCCCACTGGTGATGTTACCCCTGGGGTTTGCCTGTTCCCACAGCCCTGCCCTCCAGAACCACTGCAGGGATATGTTAGTTGGTCCCAGTCCATAAAACCAGCCAAGGAGACCTTCACTGGTGATGTTACCCCTGGGGTTTGCCCGTTCCCACAGCCCTTCCCTCAGGAACCACTGCAGGGATACGTTAGTTGATCCCAACCCACAAAACCAGCCAAGGAGACCTTCATTGGTGATGTCACCCCCAGGTTTTGCCCATTCCCACAGCAAGGACATGTTGGTTGGTCCCAATCCACAAACCCAGCCAGGGAGAGCCCCAATGGTGATGTTACTCCCAGGTTTTGCCCGTTCCCATAGCCCTTCCCTCCGGAATCACTGCAGGGACATGTTGGTTGGTCCCAATCCACAAAACCAGCCAGGGAGAGCCCCATTGGTGATGTTGCTCCCGGGTTTTGCCCGTGCCCACAGCAAGGACATGTTGGTTGGTCCCAATCCATAAAACCACCCAGGGAGACCTCCATTGGTGATGTTATCCCCAGGTTTTGCCTGTTCCCACAGCCCTTCCCTCAGGAACCACAGCAAGGATAGGTTGTTTGGTCCCAATCCATAAAACCAGCCAAGGAGACTCCCACTGGTGATGTTACCCCTGGGGTTTGCCTGTTCCCACAGCCCTGCCCTCCAGAACCACTGCAGGGATATGCTGGTTGATCCCAACCCACAAAACCAGCCAAGGAGACCTTCATTGGTGGTGTTACCCCCAGGTTTTGCCCATTCCCACAGCAAGGACATGTTGGTTGGTCCCAGTCCACAAACCCAGCCAAGGAGACTCCCATTGGTGATGTTACCCCTAGGGTTTGCCTGTTCCCACAGCCCTTCCCTCCGAACTACTGCAAGGATATGCTGGTTGGTGAAGGTCACGATGGGCACCATGACGTGCTCCGCCTTGGTGACCTCCAGGAAGGTCTGGGACAGGAGCCCCACGCTCATGGAGTCCCCGTTCTTGGTGAAGACGATGGCGTCCTTGCCCAGGCGCATGGAGCCCGACTTGAACCCGTTGCCGTAGAGCCCCACCGGGACACGCCCGTTCATCACCGACTTCTCGCTGAAGCCGAAGCTGCAGGGCAGGAAAACACAGCAGGAGGGTAAGAACCCCCATGAAATGTCACAACCCAGGAGAGGCACATGCAGGACTGGCCAAACTAAGCTTAACACAATGAGCTTCTCTCTGTTTGGGGACCCCTGTACAAATAAACCACATACAGTGAAGAAAATCCTGGAAGTCACAGGTAAAACCACACAGCAAAAGGCAGGAAAATCTACTCCCATCTTTCAAGTATGGAATCTTCCTGGAGGCTCAGAGGTGACCTCAGCACTGTCTGGAACTGCCTGAAGGGAAGTTCTGGCCAGGTGGGGGTTGGTCTCTTC
>JAWWEV010000001.1:117863526-117880290 GCA_035583235.1 Hafferia zeledoni
TGAACTGGGTATTTTAAGGAAAAAGAAGCAAGAATTGGTTAAAGAGCAACTGAACTGGGTATTTTAAGGAAAAAGAACCAAGAATTGGTTAAAGAGCAGCTGAACTGGGTATTTTAAGGAAAAACAACCCTAATACTTCTAATTTTGCACAATATCCAACCAGGTCCTCTCCCAGAGGTGGCTTCTCCCCCGTTTTGTGCTCCAGGCCATGGACCATCATCATCCAGTCCCACCTCCCCACAGAACTGGCCTCCAGTTTCCTGCAGCCCAACTCTGCACCCCCATTTGGGATCCTGAGGCTCTTTCCCAAGACTCCAGGTTGGGTTTGCCCTCCCTTTGCTCCCAGAGGCCCTGGAACAGCAGGGGAAAAGCAGGGATGGAAGAACATTCCCAAGAGCTCCACAAATCTCGGTTCTCTCGGCTCCTCGGTCGGGTTTTTGTTTTCTTTTTTTTTTTTCTTTTTTTTTCTCTATTTTTATTGAAACTTTGTACAGAAGTTTGAAACATTTCCATACAATACTTTTGGACAGGACAAAAATGCCATGGTAAAGGAATGTAAACTGCAAGAAAACACAGTCTGAAGTATCCAAATACTCTCTAATAAGAGTTTTTAGTTTGAAGACTAATGCAGGAGGCAAAATAATGTGCATACAGGATACAAAGAACAGTTTCCACAGGGCCAGCAATGCTAACTAGGAGAAGTTTGCATCAGATTTACTTCAAAGATTGATAGCAATATGAGAATTCTATACACTAGACCAAAATTAATTTATCATACATCATTTCTATGACAAAAAGCTTGTCATTAAGGACAGTAGCAACTTACAATATAATTAAGCTGTATTAATCTCATTAACACCTCTAAGTCTATATTCCTACTACAGTAATTGTTTTGTTTTTTCAGGATATTTGTCGTATAAGAGGCCTTTAAATAACACTTTTCCCCCAAGAGACCTTGCTCCATTAGAGTGATTTCTCTCCATGCCCATTTGGCTTTTGGTTCCAATCAAAGCAGGGCCAAGGAAAAAAAAGGCAGGTTTCAAATGTTCTATGATATCATTTGGTTTTGGTCTGAAATGTATTTTTAGTTGAAGAGTTGTTTGTTTTTTTTTTTAAAAAAAAAAAACCCAACACAACAACAACAACAACAACAACAAAAGGCAGTTCATTAACTGGTATTTTATATAAAAATCCAACAGCAACAAAACCCAAAACTACTTCACAGATGCCTAAAAAAAAAAAAAAAAACCCATTCTATCAGATACACAATAAAGCAGCAGCACTTGGACACTGTGCCTGGAAAAGAAGAGGATGAACCAAGAGACTGCTGGAGTGAGATTAGAAAAATTCTGCTTTCTTCTTGAAGAAGACTACTAACATTTTGCACAGCAACTATTTTTTATAACCACCTCATTTTAAAAACGTGTGTTCAGAGACACAAAGTCCCCCCCAGTGGCCCCGAGTGGGTCCGGGTGGACACCCCAAGGGGACGGAGAACGTCACCAGGTGTCACCAAGATGTCACCACACCACGAGCTCAGGGGTGGAACACAAAGGAAAACCAACACCAGGGAAAGAAATCAAGTGGTTTGCAACCAAAAAAAAAAAAAAAAACCCAAAAAAACCAAACAAAAAACCCAAACAACCAAGAGAGTTCCGAGATCTCACAGTGAAATCAGAAATGCTAATTATATATGTTTACATTCTAGGACTACTCTTTACCTTAGGCCAATTAAAGCACATTAAACCATTGAATTATATACAAACATTTTCTCTTTAAAAAAGAAAACAAATGAAAACATTGCACAGAAATCTGCTTTTTTTTTTTTTTTTTTAACATCACATGACAAGGTTAGTTTTCTTTCCCAAACAATTACATTTAAGGGCACAGAACATACAGAATATACCAAATGAAGAGATGAGTTAATTCTGCTTTGCTGTACAAGCTAAATCCAAAGATTGCCTCAAAAAAGCCGGAGCTCCACAACTCCCAACTTCTTCCACGTATCCTGTTCTCTGTAAGGGAGACCATCTCCCAACACCTCCTCTATCTTAGGATTTAAAAAAATAGATATATCCAAAAAATAAAGCTGTTTTAAAGTCGAAAGCATCTTCGAAGCTCCTGGGATGGCTCTGCCCTCTCCCTGGGACTGGGCAGGAGTCCATCCCTCTGCTCAGCTCCCAATCTCCTGCTGGCCCTTCTGGGATCAGGGGACACACAAGAGAAGGAAAAATACATCATACAATATATACTGAAGGCCATTTCTATTTCTGACACACTCCCACAGTTTCCTTCTAGGAAAAGCTAGCAGGAAAAAATACCAAAAAAAATCCCAAACTAAAAAAAAACCCCTAAACTTTGGCAGAGAAAAAAAGCATCAAATCAGTCAATTAAAAAAAACTTAAATAAGAGCAGTCTCCCAAAATTTACTAATAAGCTCTCAAGAAGCCCTTTCCTTTTTTTAATTTTTTTTTTTTAATTTTTTATTTGTTAAATAAAAGGCTTCAACCATTTCTGGGAGAGAAGTCAAATATCTTAACAGAAAACAAATAAGTTAAGGGAAATAACAAGAAAAGAAAAAAAGCTGTCACTCCAAAAATCAGATTTTCCAGCCTGTCATTCTCAGCTCAAGGCAATAAATAAACCAAGACAAAAGCCAAGTGTCCTCCTGGATCTCCTCCTGCACCACCACCAAGTCCCACCAAGGAGGAGGAGGAGGAGGAGGAGGCCACAAGATTTATGGAACTGATTGTCCATTCTGGAAAAAAAAAAAACAAAAAAACCCCCAACTTTGGAATTTCACCAGCCCCAAAAATTGGGTGTTTCAACCAGACCTCCTGAACCCCTTGCATGGTCAGCAAAGGGATGTTCATGCTACGGAAAGTCCTCCAGCACCTTCTCCCAAGGGCCACACTCAGGGCCAGGCACCACCAGGCAGTTTGCTTGAAGCCTTATAAATACAGCTATTTTTCTAATAAAGGCCTTTTAGGAAGTGGTTATTTGCAGCAAAGAACATCAGCAAGTTCTGTGATCTCAACAGCAGGAAAAGAAGAAATAAACCCACATCTTTAGGTGCCTGAAGAGAGAAAAAAAACAAACCAACCTGGAGAAATAATTTGCTTAAAAGCTTCTTCACAATAACAGGTCCAAAGATGGGGGGGATGCAGAGTATTCATTTATTGAGCAATAATTAGGCTGCCTGCCAATTAGCACTGTGATTCAGGGGCAGCTCCTGGGTTTGGGAAAAGTGGGAATGTTGTAAGTGGGAGATGGAGCAGCTCAGGCTCCGTGTCCGTGAAGGACGTGACTCCCTCCCACCACCCAAGGGTGACTCCCCCATGGACTGGGGGCACACTGGGCAGGACACCTGGCAGTGAAAACCCCTGGAGTGTCCTCCTTCAGGTGGGGAAGGCAAAGAGAAGCTCAACCAAGCTGGGGCACAGCCATTGGAAGCAAAGCTCTCCTGGGGTGGCCACGAGAGCTGTGCCTTGGACTTGCCACCCTGTTAAGGCACCCTGGGGCAGAAGTGGGCAGGGGGGCAGCCAAGCCGGGGGGTCCCTGAGCAGACCTGGCTTCCCAGGTGGTGGCAAAGCGTTTGGTAACACCGAGAGCGAAGAGTTGGCAAAGCCTGGCAAAGCCAAAGGCGCTCCTAAAGACACAGGCCGAGTTTCCACGGGGCAGTGCCCGGCACACGAGGCTGTTCCTGTGCCAAGGGGGCACTGCCAGCCAGGCCCAGCCTTTGGAGAGGACACTGTTGGGCTGAGACTTATCTCCACCCTCCACAAGTTGTTGGTTCTCGTCCCACTCACATCAAAAGTTGCCCAACGTTATTTTATCCTCCAGACAACAAACCCTCTCCCTTTGTGCATCTTCTCATCCCTCCCAGCTCAGCCCACCAATGAAGTGATTTGAGGTGCCATCATTCCCATCCCATGATTTCACCACTGAAAAGGATTGAGAACATTTTTCTGAACGAAACCAGGCACACAAATCCTAAGAAAATGTGTCTTGTCACATCGAGATCAGGTGTGGGGACTCTCCCACACAGACTGCAACAACTTCCCAACTTTCCCACCTCGCAGTAGGCAACTTCCCAGCAGCAACAACCAAGCCAAGTGGAGGAAAGTGGGGCACCTCAGCCTCTGTTTGGAGTTTTGGAATGAATGAGATTCAATTGATACAAAAACACCACCAAAAGTAACAAAAACACACCCACAAAAATGGAAGTGAACAATTTCCTCTGCAAACAGATCCGTGACCTGCTGAACACAGATGGGACCTGGCACTGCTGAGTGCTGGGAAGGAACCCCAGGGGCAGCACCAACCCCAACTGCTGCTCTGCAAAGGGATTTCAGAGCAATTGGGGCTTGGCTCTATCACAGCTCTGCAACACAACTTCATAGGAATTGCTTTTCTTGGTTCTAGCTCAGCCCTACAACGTGATTTCACAGGAACTGGTTCTTGTTTCTACTGCAGGATGATTGCAGAGGAATTGGTTCCTCTTTCTACTGCAGCTTTGCAACATCATTTCATACCAATTGGTTCTTGTTTCTGTGCCAAGGAAATGTTGCTGGACCCTTGAATCGATGGTCCCTCAGACCAGTTTTGGCCCAGCCAATTTGTTCTCTCCCAAATCCTGAACAAGCTCAGGAGCAAAGACAACCAGAGGAATTATTTCCATGGAAAGCCTGGATATGACCACTGTGCTGGAGCCTGAGGGGGTTTAATGCTGGAAGTGCAGCCACACTCTGTGAGCTCTGCACCCAAAAAAGGGTCCAATGGGGACATGGACTGAGCTCTGAAACTTTTGGTCTGCTGAGCTGCCCACGCTGCACACCTGGGACCTGCCCATCCCTGCCCGGGGGTTCATCCTGCACCAGGAAACATCCCCAGCAGCTCCAGCCCTACTAATTGTCTGCCAGAACTTTTCTGGAGGAATCACAAGGGCAGACCTCGATTCCTGACACAGATTAGGGTGGGAATCTCCTGACACAGAATCCCCGGGGAGTTGTTTCAAGGAGGCAGAATTAGGGAAGAATTAGGAGGAATTTCTTCACAGAAAAGGTCATTAGATATTGGCAGGGGCTGCCCAGGGAGGTTTGGAGTGCCCAGCCCTGGAGGTGTCCATGGCACTGAGTGCTCTGGGCTGGGGGACAAGGTGGGCATTGGGCACAGGGTGGGCTCAATCTCAGTGGTCTTTTCCAACCTAAATCATTCCAGGATTCCTAAAAAAAAAAAAAAAAAAAAAAAAAAAGGAGGTTTGAGAGGGTGAAAGGGGAAATGGGAGAAAACGTTGAGGCAAGAGGACTGTGGCAAATAAGGAGCACTTTCACCTCTTTCCCCCACCTCCCCTTCCTCTTGTTTGTTCCCCTCACAACCTCCATCTGCAGCAGCACCAGGGCTGGGCAAAGAACCTTCCAGACATGCCCAGCACAGCAGAACTGCCCCTTTCCAGTGTGCAAAACAAACTCAGCACATGCCAAGCCTCACATTTCACTTCTTCCCACCTGGCAGAACCTACAAACACATTTTTCCCCAGAGAGAGGCTAATCCTAACTATGTCCTAAAGGTTTGGACACTGAAGAGGCTGAAATTATTTTCTTGGCCTGATGGCCATAAATTAGAACATCCATTTCACCTCAACATGAGGAAAAACATCCTTCCATGGAGGTGGCAGAGCCTGGAACAGCTGCCCAGGGAAGGTGTGGGGATTCTCCTTCTCTGGAGACACCCCAAAGCCACCTGGACCTGTTCCGGTCCCACCTGCCCCAGGTGGCCCTGCCTGGGCAGGGGCTTGGACTGGGTGATCTCCTTAAAGTCCCTTCCAGCCCTGATGGTTCTCTGATTGTTCAACTTCAATATAAAACCCAAATAAAGAGTATTTCTTTTTCCATCTCCTCCCAGTGACAGTTGGTCATGTCCAGGCTTATTTTTGGTTTGTTGTTTGGTGTTTTAACTCCTCAGGTTTTGTTGTTTTTTTTTTAAATACAGCGATTTTTCAGCACTGGAATTTACATTAAAAGACAAAAATCTTCTTAAAAAAAAAAAAAAGACAGTAAGTGCTAACAACTATGTTTTAAGTGCTATAAAATGAGACAAAATAAGTCCCTGTGGTTGCCATAAAAAAAAAAGAAACTGAAAAAAAACCCCTCTAACTAGAAGCAATGAGCAAAATTAAGAAGTGCTAAGCTGGCCAAGGTAATACAGTTATTGTACAGGATGTGCATCACAGCTCTGCATTAAAAACCTTTTCACACAGCTTGAATCACTTGGATTTTCCACACAGGTAAATGATTACTCGTTATCTTCACTTAATGCTGACTGAGCTGGAACTGCCTGACTTCAAACACAGCCACCTGCCTGCCTTTGGTATATTTATACATGGAAAAACAAAAGGTTAGTACTGCAAATGGAACAAAAAAAAAAAAACCAAAAAACACACCCAACACAAAAAAGCAAAAAGAAACAGCCACCACAGAACAGGTTCTGCTTTGAGCAGAGAGAGGACAACACGTCTCAAATGGTCTGGAAATAGGCTAAAGCTGAGTTGATCTTACAATTATAGCGTAAACAATGCCTGGGTTGTGGTTACGTTGTTTGAAAGTCAAAACAAAAGGAAAAAAAAAACCCCAAAACAATCTCCAGAGACCTGTATCAACTTCTGTATGTTCAGCCATACCCTTAAAAGTTCACTATTCACTCACAAAGAGAAGTAGACAAACATGAATATTCCAAGCGAACACACACAGACCAGTCCAGTATTTAGTAATAGTTTAACTTTGGGAGTCTCTTCCAGCATTTGTAAACAAACAGTCTCTTCCTCGACCTCCCGAACAGCTCTCTTGGTCATGGTTTTACTTTTAAAGCCACAGAACCAGTCTATGAATTTCAAGTGTCTCTCTGTGTCCTCAGTCTCCTCCTCGTGCTTCTTCTCCCCCATCAGAGCCGCTTGGCCGTTGGAGTAACAATCCACCGGCGTCTCGACCTCGGAGTGGCTGCCCGAGATCACCGGCGTGCTGTCGTCTCTGCAGGTCACCAGAAGGTTGATGTCCTCCGGCTTCAGGTTCTTCAGGTTCTCCTCGGATTTGCCGTTTGGAATGATGTGGTTGGCGTTGTCGTTGCACTTGAGGATGCTCTTCTCCTGCGCCTTGTACAGCTCCCCCTTGGCCGCCGCCTCCTTGACGCTCCTGTTCTTGACGGCCCAGAAGGTCGTGGTGCGCACCTGCTCCTTGGTGGGCGGAGGGGTCAGCAGGCTGACCACGAAGGTCACGATGCCGGTGATCCAGAACAGCGCCGTGGCCACGTACATGTAGTGGATGTTTTTGATGAAGCCCGGCCTCGTGTCCGGCTGGTCGCACTCCGGAGCGCGGTAAATGAACGCCAGGATCAGGCGGATGGCGCCGAGCACGAACCCGGCCATGCCGCCGTAGAAAGCCCCCTGCTCGTTGCAGCGCTTCCAAAAGATCCCCATGAGGAACAGGGCGGCCACCGGCGGCGTCAGGTAGTCCGCGACCTCCTGGATGTAGAGGTACATCTGCCCCCCTTGCATCTCCACGATGATGGGCACCCAGGCGATGCTGATCACCACCATGAAGGCCACGAAGACCCTCCCGACGATCATCAGCTCGCGGGACGTGGCGCTTTTCCGGATGAGTTTGTAGACGTCGAGCGTGAAGATGGTGCTGGCGCTGTTGAAGATGGAGTCCAGGTCGCTCATGAGGGCGGCGATCATGACGGCCATCATGAGGCCCCGCAGCCCCACCGGCACCAGCTTCATCACCAGGCGCGGGTAGGCGATGTTGGAGCAGCCGGCCCTGCTCCCGCACACCTGGAAACAGTGCTCGGGGTTGATGCAGGCGATGTCGTCGGCAAACAGGATGCGCGAGATCATGCCCGGCACGACGATGATGAACATGGGCAGCAGCTTCAGGAAACCCGCCATCAGGGTGGAGCCTTTGGCATGAGCGATGTTTTTGGCGGCTAAAACTCTCTGCACTATGACTTGGTCGGCACACCAGTACCAGACGGAAGCCGGAGTCTGGCCCAGCAGGAATCCGGGCCAGGGAATGTCCTCGTCCGTCGGCTCGCGCAGCATTTTAAGAGCGTCGGGCTTTGGGTCGACGTTGCAGGCGTTGACGTTGGAGATGTTGTAGGTTAACAGGATGGACGTGATATTTGGCGCCGCCAACATGTACCTCCTCTTAACTTCTTCAAACCCACCGACCTCCGTGATACTTATGATCATGAGTGTGAGGGCCCCGATAATCATAAGCAGGGCCTGCAGGGTGTCTGTGTAGATGACGGCCACCAGCCCTCCGGTCACAGTCAAGAGCGCGGTCATTCCAATGAGGAGGATAACTGACAAATAGAGGTTCCAACCCAGCGACTCTTGGATAAAAAGCGCCCCCGAATACAAGTCAACCGAGAGTTTGGTGAAGATATAAAGAATTAGAGACAACGCTGCAAAATAGATCTGAATTCTATGCCCTCCGAACCGCTTGGACAAGTATTCGGGCATGGTGTACACTCCCGAGCGGATGTAGACGGGGACGAAGACCCAGCCCAAAAGCTGCAAAAGCATTAAGGCGTTGAACTCCCAGGCGCCCACGGCAAAGCCGCTCGCCGCTCCGGATCCTGCGAGCCCAATGAAATGTTCACTTCCAATATTGCTCACAAACAAAGAGGCCCCGATCGCTACCCAGGTCATAGAACGCCCTGCCAAAAAGTAGCCGCTCACGGTGCTCCGATTGTATTTCCACATGGCAAAGAAACCTATGCACATGACCAGCACGAAGTACAGGGCCACAATGGCAATGTCTGCCGTCTCCAGAGCGGCCCTCATTGTGGAACCAGCCGGCGGCCACTTCTCGCCCCCCAGCCAACGTCTCTTAAACCAGTTAACCAATATCAACACTGCGGCTCAAATTCTTTGTCCCTTGGTTTGCTGTCCTGATGCTGGTGGCAGTGGTACATTTACTTTCTCCGCTTCTCAACTGGGAATTTGGAACTTAGCACGCACTTTTAATCCACATTCCACAAGAGCATCAGCCTTAACTCAGTTGATGTAGGAGAAATTCTTAGTTGCAGCTAAGTTTAGTGAGGCCTACTGTACCAACCCTGCAAGGCAGCAAAGACAAAAGACAAAGATTGAATTAGAGAGGAATTTCATGAAGTAATGAGAAAAAATTTGAAGTGTAGTAAAACAATGACCGAACACCACAGATTTTTCCCCCTTTGTATTTCCTGCTGTATTTATACCATCCACAACAGTCATCATTGAGTATTTGTAGAACCAAGCAGCAAAGCCTTTGGACAAGGCGACTTTGATGCTCACAAGTACCTTCAGAGACGCAGCAATTCGGGAGCACTGAAAGGCCCAAATTCCCCAGAACAAGGCAAGGAACACAAACACATTTCATTTTTTGTTACTTCAGTATCTCCAAAGTCTAATTCTCAAGCCACTAATCACGTCTTCCTCTTCTAAGCAATCTTAGGAAAATAAAATTAAAATAACCCGACAAATGACAACCTCTATGGAGCTCAGGCCTGGCCAGTCATTCCCTGTATGGCTCCAGCACTGCAGCCCAAAAATCCTGATAGATCCAGGCACCACATGGATGCACCAGCTTCCAGAGCTAAAAAATTCAAAGTGAAGTCAGAGCACAGTCCAAAACCCCCAGAAATTTAAAACCAGGTGGAGAATGGAGGTTATTCCACAGGTTTGAGGTGAGTTTTGGGGTAAAATCACAGGGTTACGTTTTACTTGGGAAGCTCTACATGTATGAGGCCACGGCGCTGTTCTGGATCCAAGGGAAGGAAAAGTCCTGTTTAAACAAATGGGAGAAGCAAACCCCTGCCTGACATCCCACCTGAGGTGCTTCTGTTGGGATTGTGCCTTTGCAATTTTTGGGAGCACTCCAGGCATACGAGGCACCAGTGGATGGATTGTGGGAGCAGTTGGATGTTCCCAGCATCCCTCTGCATCCAACCACGGAGAGATTCACCACCATCAGAGGAGGAAGGGATGGAGGCAAAGCATCCCCTGCTCTTCTCTTCCTGAGGCCCCAGTTCCACCTGACATCACCCCAAAACGTGTCAGGGAACAAAACTCACTTAGGCAAGCAGGACTGCAGAGCTCCCAGTGAAGAGGACAATAAAGACCTGCTGGCATAGCTGGAGAAGTTGGGAGAGAAAGGGGCACTGAAGGACACCTTGGCTCCAACCTCTGTCCTGGAGATGGGACGCTCCCATCTCCTGTTTATGCCTTGGAAGGTATGACGGAATCACAGAATGGTTTGGGTTGGGAGGGACCCCAAAGCCCCCCCAGTGCCACCCCTGCCATGGCAGGGACACCTCCCACCAACCCAGGCTGCTCCAAGCCCTGTCCAGCCTGGCCTGGGACACTCCCAGGGATTCAGGGGCAGCCACAGCTGCTCTGCCCACCCTGTGCCAGGGCTTCGTTCACCAACCCAAACCTTTTGATGGATTTGGGGACTGCCTGACGTGGGATCTTTCCATTCCTACACCGGGCAAGGAAGGGAAGGGGAGACCAAAGCACAGCACAAAGATCAGAACAACAAACCTTGAGCAGTCAAGATTATTAATTACAGAGAGGAAGGCACAGGGTCTGAGTCCACTCCTCTTCCCCACCCCCTGGTGATGCCCACACAGATCCCTGGAGACCATCCCTGCCCACAGGACCCACCACCAGGCCCACCAGCCTCCCCTGGCAGGAGCCCTCTGGCTGAAGTTCTCACTTCCCTGCTAATTAATGATTACTCCAAACAGCCAGATAACATATTCTAATCATTGGCTGGGCTTGTTTAGCATCCCTGTAACATATTCCTGGTGTGGAAAGAGTAAATAACCCACCACAAATTCCAAGATAGGGAAGGCTGAAAACACACACTTTGCCCCTTCGTGTCGAAGGTGCTGACGGTGCTGAGGGAAAAACGTGCATTTCTTGTGGACTTTAAAAAGACATCCCAGAAAACCACAATTTCAGCCTTAAGGAGAAAGTCACCATTGTATCATTCATACAGTGTGGCTGCTTGGCCAAAGAAGGTCAAAATAAAAAAAAATATAATACAGAATATGGATCATTAAAATAAATATCATTAAAAATAGATAATGAAATACACTGAAAATATTAGAAATACAGTAAAACATAAAATATAAAACATATAATAAATATTCTAATAATATAGAGTGAAGTTCAAAGAAGTTCAAAATAAAAAAATAGAAAATATAGATCATTAAAATAAATATAATTTAAAAATAGATAATAAAATACACTGAAAATATTAGAAATACAGTAAAACATAAAATATAAAACATACAATAAATATTATAAAAATATAGAGTGAAGTTCAAAGAAGTTCAAAATAAAAAAATAGAAAATATAGATCATTAAAATAATTAAAAATAGATAATAAAAATACACTGAAAATATTAGAAATACAGTAAAACATAAAATATAAAACATACAATAAATATTATAAAAATATAGAGTGAAGTTCAAAGAAGTTCAAAATAAAAAAATAGAAAATATAGATCATTAAAATAATTAAAAATAGATAATAAAAATACACTGAAAATATTAGAAATACAGTAAAACATAAAATATGAAACATATAATAAAATATGTATCATAAAAATCTACAGTGAAGTTCAAAGACGTTCAAAATAAAAAAATAGAAAATATAGATCATTAAAATAAATATAACTTAAAAATAGATAATAAAAATACACTGAAAATACTAGTAATACAGTAAAACATAAAATAAAATATTATAAAAATATAGAGTGAAGTTCAAAGACGTTCAAAATGAAAAAAATAGAAAATACAGATCATTAAAATAAATATAATTAAAAATAGGTAATAAAAATACACTGAAAATATTAGAAATACAGTAAAATATAAAATATAAAACATATAATAAAATATATATTATAAAAATCTACAGTGAAGCTCAAAGAAGTTAAAAATAAAAAAAATAGAAAATATAGATAATTGAAATAAATATAATTAAAAATAGATAATAAAAATACACTGAAAATATTAAATACAGTAAAATATAAAATATAAAACATATAATAAAATATATATTATAAAAATCTACAGTGAAGTTCAAAGAAGTTCAAAATAAAAAAATAGAAAATATAGATAATTGAAATAAATATAATTAAAAATAGATAATAAAAATACACTGAAAATATTAGAAATACAGTAAAATATTAAATATAAAACATAAAATAAAATATGTATTATAAAAATATAGAGTGAAGTTCAAAGAAGTTCAAAATAAAAAAATAGAAAATATAGATCATTAAAATAAATATAATTAAAAATAGATAATAAAAATACACTGAAAATATTAGAAATACAGTAAAATATAAAATATAAAACATATAATAAAATATATATAATAAAAACATACAGTGAACACATAATAAAATATTTGATAATATATAGACCAAGAATATAGACAATAAAAAGCCACCGAAGGGTTCCCACCAGGACAAACCCAGAGGAACAGGGATATTCCTTGTGCTGGAGTTGGAGACGTGGCCCAAGCTGGGCTGATTCCAGCAGGGAGCTAAATTGATCATTCCTCCTAAGCCTCAAACCACAGATGTATTTTAAATTCTCCCAGAGAAGAATTCCCATTTATTCCCCATCCACCAATCCAGGAGGAGCTCAGGGCTCGATTGGCTTAATCCAACCCCAAATTAGAAACATCCACTCATGGGACGCAGTCAGAGACAAGTCCAGAGTCCTATTCTTGGGTTGAAGCACTTGGAATAGTGTTGTGTCTTTCACTCTATTCAGCTAAAGGTTCAACTTGGTTAAGTTTATACCTAAAATATAAATATTTGAGGAAAGGGGAAGAAAGAGTTTTACTCAGACACAAGAAAAACTACTACAGAGACAGGAAGAATGGCAAGATAAAGAAATAGTAGGAATTGGGATTTTCCCTCTTCTGTTGGGCTCTAATACTGAAAACTGTCCAACCTGAACTGGAGTTCTCACAGTTCAGCCTGAACTGGAGTTCTCAAAGTGTCCAACCTGAACTGGAGTTCCCAAAGTGTTCAGCCTGAACTGGAGTTCTCAAAGTTCAGCCTGAACTGGAGTTCCCAGTGTCCAACCTGAACTGGAGTTCCCAAAGTGTCCAACTTGAACTGGAGTTCTCAAAGTGTTCAACCTGAACTGGAGTTCCCAAAGTGTTCAACCTGAACTGGAGGTCCCAAAGTGTTCAACCTGAACTGGAGTTCCCAAAGTGTCCAGCCTGAACTGGAGTTCCCAAAGTGTTCAACCTGGAGTTCCCAAAGTGTCCAACCTGAACTGGAGTTCTCAAAGTTCAGCCTGAACTGGAGTTCCCAAAGTGTCCAGCCTGAACTGGAGTTCCCAAAGTGTTCAACCTGAACTGGAGTTCCCAAAGTGTCCAGCCTGAACTGGAGTTCTCAAACTGTTCAACCTGAACTGGAGGTCCCAAAGTGTCCAACCTGAACTGGAGTTCCCAAAGTGTCCAGCCTGAACTGGAGTTCTCAAAGTGTTCAACCTGAACTGGAGGTCCCAAAGTGTTCAACCTGAACTGGAGTTCCCAAAGTGTCCAACCTGAACTGGAGTTCCCAAACTGTTCAACCTGAATTGGAGGTCCCAAAGTGTCCAACCTGAACTGGAGGTCCCAAACTGTTCAACCTGAACTGGAGTTCCCCTCCCACCACCTTCTCTGTGGGTTCATCAGTGACCTTGCAACAACACCCCACACAGAAATAGGAAGAAATCACACAAACAGTATTAAAACTGGTTCTGCTTGATACAAGAGGTGCTCCCCCATCCCTGGGAGTGCCCAAGGCCAGGCTGGACAGGGCTTGGAGCCACCTGGGCTGGTGGGAGGTGTCCCTGCCATGGCAGGGGTGGGACAGGACTTGAGGTCCCTCCCAGTCCAAACCACCCTGCAATTCTGTGTCTCCAAGCGTGTCAGCATTAGATGCAGCTGCCCTCCAATAAATTATGACATTCCTCAATTAAAACACTTCCCCAACTCCAACAGGGCTCAGTTCTAACCAAAATGAGCACCATGTGAACCTCCTGCAGCATTTCCATGGGAAAGCACAGCCAAGACCTCCCCTCAAGCCCCACCCCAGACCTGACCCATCACCTTCTCGTAACCTGAATTTTTGGAAGGTGGAAAGTTTTCAGCAGGCTCCCAAACTGGCTGCACTGCCACTCCCTGCCAGCCCTGCAGGAGCTCCTTGTACCAGTTTCTTAGACCTAATTCTAAAATAACCCTGGAACTTTTTTTTTTCTTCATTAGGAAAATGAGACTCGTCCCTCTGAACTTTCAGCAAGTTTTGACCTCCAGTCTTAACAAAGGACTTTGGAGATGCCCCATGTGAGTTTAATCTCAAGTTATTAGAACAGTGAACGTTGTGGCACTGACAGAAAAAAAGAAAAAAAAAAAAAAAAAGAGACAGAAAGACAGCCCTGCTGCCAAGGACTGGGAAGTTTTATTCCCCTAAGGCTGTTTTCTGGCTGGATTATATCAAAGACACAAAACAATGTGTTTCCCTCTCGTCTGGAGATTGAGGCTGCAGCTCTGGGCAAACAAGGCAGATGTTTCTCCTCTTCGTTAAGGCAAAAAAAAAGCCTCAAGTAACTCCCTGGAGAGACATCCCATAATGTGAAGCAGACCCAGGGTGGGATTTTTAGGAGAAATTTGTAGGATTGGTTTTAAAGGGAAACTTTCTCCACAGAGCTTTTCTAATAAAATGGGGTTTAAAACATGCCAGGATCAAACTGCTCCAGCCCCAAAGCAACTATTTGTTCTCAGCTCAGTTGTCTTCTCATTACATGGGAAGTTCCTCAGTTCTTCCCTTGTTTCTTCATCAATCCCAGAGTTTTAAGGGCTGATTTGGGGATGCAATGCCCACAGATCACACAGGAGTGTCCACTGGCATCATTAAGCAAATTAAGTGTTAGACTTTATTCACTGACTTTTTCTTGGAAATGTTTTCCCCTCTCCACCTACTTGACCCATGAGTATTTGAACTCCTACCTGGAGCATTTCACCTCAGAACAAACTCTCCTGCTTGAAAAGGAGTCCAGATTGGCAGACTCAACACCTGGCTGGAAAACACCAACCCTCTCCCACAGAAAAAGGAATAAATAAGGGAAGTCTCATGCCTTGAGCAGGGTCTGTCCAACATCCCATCCCTGGGGTGGGTTGTCTGGACCCTTCACACTGCCATGGACAAGTGAGGGAGTTCCCACCTGCCCACAGGGCTGGCTGTGGCAGCCTCAGGAAAAAAACTCTTGGGAAGAATTAAAAAAAAAAAACCAACAAACAAAACAAAACAAAAAAAAAAAAGAGGAAAAGCTCAAAAAAAAAAGGAAAGAAAAGAAAAGAAGAGCACAAAAACTCTTGATGGAGGAACTGATCCATAACAACTCCTGCAGTGCCTGCCCTTGAGAAGGCAGGGACCATCCCTGCCAGCTGCAAAGCAAAGCCCTCAGCACCCAGGGCAGCAGCCTGAGGGCTTCCCTGGCAGAGCAGGGGCAGGGGCAGGGGCAGCAATGCCACCTGGGACACCCCTGGGGGGCATGGGGAGCAGGAGAGCTCAGGGCTGAGCTGGAGCTTCCATGGCTAACTGAGCTGAGGTTAGGACTGGCTGCAGGAGCAGAGGACCAGGTCTCTGTTGTAGTTTGGAATTATTATGTAAACTACAACAGTCTCCTCCAGGGACCTGCTGAACCTGCTCATCCCAGGGCTCTGTGATCATCACCCCCCAATCTGCCCTGCCCCTGGAGGGCACAGATGCCACAGAGCCAACCCCACAAGGCACCACCACCAGGAAAAGCCAATTTGAGGGGCAAGATCCAGGGCACCCACTCAAAGGGGTTGTTTTAAACATGGAATGAAGAGCTTTTGGCTGGGGGGGGGGGGGTCAGGAATTGCTCCAGTTCTGGTCTTCATTTAATGCAGCACCAGAAAAAGCAGCTTGTTCCACCATAAATTCCTCTTGATCCTTTTCTAAAGAACTGCTGAGGGAGACAGGAGAGAAATAAGTAACCTCAGAGCAAAGGAAACAGGAATGTCACATCCAGGGCCACTGCAGGAGCAGCTGGAGGGATGTGATGCCAACTGCAGGGCACTGGGGCTGGCACTGGGAGAGCAGGAGAGCAATTTAATTGGCATTTGGGGGGGCTTTTTAAACTCTTCCCCCCCATCCTAAACATACCCCACCTATTCAGTGTCCCAAATCAAGGGAGGGGAGAGAAGGCAGAAGATGCTCCAACACTCCAAAAGCACAGGAGAAGCCACAGTCCTGCTGAACTGCAAAGCAAGAGGGCCAGGGACTGTTTTCCAGCACCAGCAGTGCCCCAAAGCCACTCTGTGCCACTGCCTGTGGCATTCCCACTGGCATGGCTTCCTTGGGCATGAGTCAGTGCCCAGCACTCTGGCAGCAATAACAGACTCATTTGCCTCCACTGCTCCTCCCAAAACCCCAAGCACTAAAGGGGAGGGGGTAAGTTGGGCACAGAAAAAGGGAGACAAAGTGCCTATTTTTGGTTAAAATGCACAGATACCAGAAAGACCGAGTGTCTTCTCCATGCCCACCCAGACATAAAGCAGCATCTTAATCAGGCCTTAAATCATCAGCTTAAGCTGGTCCTATTGGCCAGCAATAGGACAAGGGGGCACGATGGGCTCAAGCTCTGCCAGGGGAAATTGAAGTTGGAGAGCAGAAAAAACTTCT
>JAWWEV010000001.1:117963463-117975933 GCA_035583235.1 Hafferia zeledoni
CCCAGCAGAGCTGCTCCATCCTCTGCCCATCCTGGGGCCTCCTCTGGCCTCTCCAGCAGCTCCAGGTCCTTCCTGTGGTGCCCCCAGGGCTGGGGCAGCTCTGCAGGGTCAGGGGTCTCACCTGAGGGGCAGAGGGGCACAATCCCCCCTGTCCTGCCCTGCTGGGGATGATCCCAGGACACAGGAGGTCTCTGGGCTGGGCCATGTCCAGCCTGTCCCCCACCACCCCCCCAAGTCCTTCTCCCAGGGCTGCTCCATCTGCTCATCCCCAGCCTGGGTGGATCCCAGGGGTGTCCCAATCCAGGTGCAGCTCCAGCCCTTGGCCTTGTTAAACCTCAGGACATTCCCAGGGGCCACTTCTCGAGCCTGTGCAGGTCCCTCTGGATGTCCCTGACCCTCAGGTGTGTCACTGCCCCCTCAGCCTTGGGGTCACCTGCAGAGCTGCCCCAGGGCCCTGGAGATGCTGAATCCATCGGGGGGTCCCAGCAGGGACTCCTGGGGGCCATCCCTGCTCACTGCTGCCCCTCAGGACTCTGAGCCCTTGACCACTACCCTCTGGGTGGGGCCATCCAACTAATTTCTAATCCACTGGACAGTCCACCTGTCACATCCATCCCTCTCCCATTTGGAGTGAGGGATGTTGTGGGGCCTGTGCCAAAGGCTGTACAGCAGCCCAGAGGAAGGGCAGCTGTAGCTCTCCCTTATCACTGACGTGGTTACTCCACCACAGAAGGTCACTGGGTTGGTCAGACAGGATTTTCCCTTTGTGGCTGCCCCAAATCACCTCCCTGTTCTCCATGTGCCTCAGGAGAGCTCCTGGGAGGGTCTGGTTTATGGTCTTCCAGTGCCCAGAGGTGAGGCTGGCAGGGCATAGTTTCCAGCACCATCCTTCCTCTGAGTTTTAAAGGGAGTGGCTTCCCACTGAGATGGGACAGGGTTAAATGGGACATTGGGCAGGAATTGCTGGCTGGGAGAGGGGACAGGCCCTGGCACAGGTTGGGCAGAGCAGCCTGGGCTGGTGGGAGGTGTCCCTGCCCATGGCAGGGGTGGCACTGGGTGGGCTTTGGGGTCCCTCCCAGCCCAGTCCATTCTGGGATTGTATGATACTTCTTGGAAAGAGCCACGTTCCTGCTGGACCTGTGGTGCTGAGCAAGAAAACTGTGTAGTTTTTGAAAGAGGAATTTGTTGTAACTTTAAGTGGTTCCTGAGGGGAAGGGAGGAGAGCTGGGACCAAGGGCATGGGCTGCCTGTGTGTGTGGTAGCTCAGTGGATCAGGCAGGGTTTGCAAGTTTGATTGTTTTGTGCCTTTGTCCATGCACTTCATCACTAGTCTGAAAGAATTTTTAAAATGCAGTCTTAAAAGTGTTTACAAGGAAAATATCGTTTTTTCTAGATGTAGACAAAAGTACTGTGAAAAACAGTACTCAGTCTGCAAAAAGGAGCTCCACTGGTGAAGATGAAATCCCTAAGAAAAAAGCAAAGAAGAACAAGAAGCACAAAAGCAAGAAAAAGAAGAAAAAGAAGAAGAAAAGGAAGAAAGAGAAAAAGCATAAAAAGCAGCCCAAGGAGTCCAAGCTGAGTGCACGTCCCGGAGAAGCTCCCGGTGTGCCGCCGGCTCCGCTCGCGCTGCCGGAGAAATCCGGCGCCCAAGGGAATGTACAGCACGGGGCACTCGGAGAGCCCGCCCTGGCTGGGCTCGGGCAGCCAGCACTGTGCCCAGCACCCAGTCAGGGGCTGGATAGCCAAGCTTTAGGACTTGTTTCTCATTCAGTAACTGATTCCCAGCAACCTGCAGAAAACCTTGGAAGTGGGGAGTGGACTTTGTGTGCAGCAAATGCTCCCTTTCATTTGGGAAGCAGCGAGTCTGTTATCCCAGGAAATACCAGTATAGCTCAAAGTACAGTTTGCACTAGTGAAGAACAAATCCAACAGTCCCATGGAAATACCTGTCCTGTAGCTGTTAATGCCAGTGTTGTTGATACTGGAAATGATACTTGGTCCAGCATCCCATCTGGAATTGCCAGTAAATCTGAGTTTCAGACAGATTCAGTAGGAGCACCAGGATGTTCAGAAGTTACTCTGAACTCTCAAGGCACTGGGGAAGTAAAAGCTTTGGGTGCTTCTCTTGAGCCTGAGACCATGGAGGTGTTGGCTTACTCGGAAGCATCTCTGCCGTCTGTGTGTCCGAGTGGAGCGCAGGAGTTGGGAACAGCGTCGGAGCCCGTGTCTTTGGCAAGCAGTGGGACAGTCATTCCCACATCTGCAGACTGGGCAGATCCAGGTGCTGTCACTGTAGCTCACATGGCTGTGGCTGCACAAGAAATGGAAATTCCAGAAGCCACTGAGAAATCTCTGCATGCAGAAAATGCGCAGAGTTGTGTGGAACTGGGAGGTGTGGGCAGAACTTTGGAGCCAGCCCTGCAGCCCTCCGTTATATCTGGGAATTTGAACACGACGCTCCCCACAGAGGCTTCAAGTGTCTGGAAAGCAAATGTACCTTTGCAACATCCTCTTCAAGTATCTGCAGCCACCCCTGTGACCCAGGTGGAAATAAAAAGTGCCAAAACACCCCCAGGACCAGGAGCTGTTACAGAAATGAAGGATACTGAACCAGGTATGGAAAATGTGAAAGCTTTGGAAACAACCATGGAACCTGTGGGTGTAACAGCCCATGAAGGTCTGCAAGACAGACCTGTGGAAGGTACCACAGCTCCTGCAACAGTGCTGGGTGCATCAACACCGTTCCTACAGCATGGGGTCTTCATGGAAACAAGGGGTGTGGACAGAACCCAGGGATCTGCACTTCCAGCAGGACTGACAGGTGGCAATGTGGCTGCAGAGGCAAAAGGTTTCAGAGCACCCTCAGAACCTGCAGCTGTTGTTGTGCAGACCTTCAGCCACCCAACAGCTCCAGAAGTCCAGAGGGCAGAGAGGTTCAGAAGTCCACAAGCAAAAGGTTCAGATGGAGCTTCATTGTTGAGAGAATCGAGACCTGAGGGTGAATCAAACGTGAGAGGTTTGGCACCTGCCCTGTCATTGCAGAAGGAAGATGTGCAAGGTCCAGGAGGAGTCCTAAGACCAGTGGCTTTGACAGCACCTTCACTGTCCTTGCAAGTGGAGGGGGTGAAGGCTTCAGAGGAAGCTGTGCATTGTGGGGCTGTTGTAAGTCCAGGACTTTTTGCCTTAGAAAGGACTCCTGAACCTGTGGTTGTGCAGGAACCAGTTAGAGAGGCATCGTCAGGAGAGATGCCCTGGCAAACCACAGCAGAGAGAGAACCTCTCATTGCAAACCAAACACAGAGTTCCATCATTTCACTGACTCAGGTCATGACACACACAGGAACCTCACAAGCCGAGCTGGTGGGGGAGAGGAAGGATTCTGAACTCGCTCCAGAAGATCCAAGCAAAGCAGAGACAAGGGGCAGAGAAGCAGTCCTGGAACCTGTGCAGGCTTTGGAAACCAGTTCAGAATCTGTTCAGGAACAAATAGTAGGACATTCAGCAGCAGTATTGGAGTCTTTGCCCAGAGTGGAAGAAAACAATGTGACAGAATTGACAGATGTGAAAACTCAGGGACCTGCTGTAGAATATCTAATTGGAGCAAGGACCAGCACACAAAGAAATGAGCCCTCAGAAACAGAGAAGGCAAAATACCTGGAACCAGCATCAGAAACTGGAGAAATGAGTTGGTTGGAGAGCATGAAAGAGTCTGCCACAGTAGAGGTGAGAGGTTCTGAAAGAGGTGAAGAGCTTGAGGTACCCATGGCTGAACTTTCAGCAGCTGTTCCAGAATCTTTGCATGCGGAAGAGCCACAGGTAGTTCTAGAAGCAAAACCTGCAGAATGGAGAAGTTCAGAAGAGGCTCCAGAAGTCTTGGGTGCAGCTGGAATGAAATTTACTGAAGCAGTTCCAGAACCAGGGGCCGTGAAAGGTCTGCAGACAACACTGGAACACGTAGTAACAGCAGAGGTACAGTGTGCAGACAGAGTGCAGGTGGAGGATATGCTGATTGAGAAGGAAGACGCAGAGCAGACTCAACCACCTGAGCCTTTTACAGAAATGGTTTTTAGTTCTTCACATGCAGCAGAGGGAGAAGATTCAGCAGTGACTCCTATGGCAGAAACAGAAGATTTGAAAGCAGCTCCTCAGACTGATGCAGAGTTGAAAGATGCAGCAGCCGTGGGGTTGGAGGCAGAGACAAAAGATTTGGAAGCAGCTCCAGTACCTGAGACTGATGCAGCAGCAGTTCCTGAACTTGTGGCAGAGGCAGCCCAGTCAGAAGTCATTCCAGAGGCCGAGGATGTCAAAGAAGCAACTCCAGAAGAAGACTCAGAGAAAAGAGACTCAGAAACATCTGATGTGCAACCTGATGTGGCAGCTCGAATGAAGGAGACCCTCATGAGACTGGAGAATGTTGTTGAGAAAAGCAGCCATAGAAGCAGTGAGAAAAAACATGACTCAAAGAAACAGAAAAGGAGCCGCTCCAAGTCTCAGTCCAGGTCTAGGAAGCGGAAGAAAAAATCAAGGTCGCGCTCCACTTCCAGACGTTTGGCCTCTAAAAGAGCACGTTCGAGGAGCAGAAACTACTCCGTTTCCAGAAAAAAGCATTCCAAATCCAGATCCCGATCCGTGGAGAAGAGAGAGAGGAGAGTGTCTTCCCGGCGGTCCAGGCGCAGACGTTCCAGGTCATCTGATCGCTACAGGTCTAAATCCAGGTCGGCAGAAAAGAGACTGTCCTCTGGGAGGTCCAGGCGGAGACGTTCCAGGTCATCTGACCACTACAGGTCTAAATCCAGGTCTGTGGAGAAGCGACTGTCCTCCCGGAGGTCCAGACGCAGGCGTTCCCGATCCTCGGACCGCTACAGATCCAAGTCCAGGTCAGTGGAGAAGCGACTGTCCTCCCGAAGGTCCGGGCGCCGACGTTCCAGGTCTTCTGACCGCTACAGGTCCAAGTCCAGGTCCGTGGAGAAGCGACTGTCCTCTCGGAGATCAGGGCGCAGACGTTCCAGGTCCTCGGACCGCTACAGATCCAAGTCCAGGTCCGTGGAGAAGCGACTGTCCTCCCGAAGGTCTGGGCGCCGACGTTCCAGGTCCTCTGACCGCTACAGATCCAAGTCCAGGTCAGTGGAAAAGAGACTGTCCTCTCGCAGGTCTGGGCGCAGACGCTCCAGGTCTTCTGACCGCTACAGGTCTAAGTCACAGTCAGTGGAGAAGAGGTTGTCATCCTGGAGATCCCGCGGCAGACATTCCAGGTCCTCTGACCGCTCAAAGTCTAGATCCAGGTCTTCAGAAAAGGGAGGCACCAAAGAATACTCCTGGAGGTTCAGACATCGGTCTGGATCCTCTGATCAGTCAAAATCCAGGTCCCGGTCTGTTGAGAAGAGAGGTCGGAAGGCGTCTGTGCGGAGGTCGAAACGTCAGCGCTCCAAGTCCTCGGACCGTTACAAGTCCAGATCCAGGTCAGTAGAAAAAAGAGACCGGAAGCAATCATCGCGGAAGTCCAAACGTCAGCGCTCCAAGTCCTCTGATGGGTACAAGTCTAGATCTAAATCGGTGGAGAAAAAGAAGGAGTCCTCAAGGAAATCCAAGCGTCGCCGCTCAAAGTCTTCCGAACGTTACAAGTCCAGGTCTAGGTCTGTCGAAAAAAAGCGCAAGGAATCTTCCAAAAAATCCAAACGAAAACGTTCCAAGTCCTCTGACAGCATTAAGTCAAGGTCCAAATCTGTAGAAAAAAGAGAGAGTACGTTATCATCAGCAAAGTCCAGTAGCAAGCATGCAGATTCGTCTGAACTGCAGGAGTCAACCAAAGATCTTGAAAAGGTAGACGTTCCTGAGCCTTCTGTTGGAAGTGAAGGCAAATCTTCCAATGGTCCCATGTCAATGTCTTTGTCTGACCAAGGAATTAACGGCCCAGAGCTGCCACCATCGTACGGGAGTGAATTTTCCAAAACTTCCGATGGTCTTGAGAAGAGCTCATCTGTTGAACAAACAGCAGATCTGCAGTCCTGTGCCGTGTCTGAATTGGATAGCTCCAAAACCGCGGATGACCAGGAACGGAGGTCCATGTCTGTGGAAAAAACACAGGATTCAGACCTTTCTATGACATCTGAAAATGGATCAGCTGAAAAAGCAGAGGCTCTGGAGTCTTCACCACTACCTGAACTTCCATACTCCAAGTCAAGATCCTCATCTGTTGAAAAACAGGGAGATTCAGCAGCAGAATTCCATCTCTCTACATCCCATGGGGCTGTGTCCAGAACTGCCCCTCTCAAAGAAGTGGAAGGTCCAGAGCTTCCTCCCTCGTTTTTAAGTGGCAACAAAGCTATCTCCCCATCCTCTGGAAGAGAAGGTCAGGGGTCTTCTCTGCTGTCCGAGGGCGTGCTCTCCAACTTGTCTGATGGTCCTGAATTGCAACATATCCCTGGTGAACAAACAGAGCTCTCCCAGTTTTTGCAAGTACCTGAATGTGAACCTTCTCCTCTGGCTGCCAGCCCTGGAGCAGTGGAAGCTCAGGGGCCTTCCCTGGTGCCTGAAGTGACCCACCCTGTGATCCCTGATGGCTGTGAGTCAGGCCACATCCAGGAGCCTTCTCTGGCTTCTGACAGTGTACACTTCCAGTCTGCTGATGGACATGGATCAGGATCCAGCTTTGCTGCACCAGTAGACCAGCCTCCATTGTCTGTAGAGAAGTCCTTCAAATCACCGGATGGAAATGAACAAAGATACTTGTCTGTTGAAAACAAGGCTCCAGATGTTTCCCTCACATCTGTGTGTGGTCATGTTGAGATCTCTGATGACCTTGTTTCAGTGTCCTCTTTTGAAGTCCGTGAGCCCAGACCATCTGTTGACAAAGACTTAGATGGTCCGACACTTCCCCACATCCTTGAGGTTGACGGCTCCGGATCTTCGGAAGTTCACGAGTCGAGGTATCTGTCTGCTGGGAAAATAGACGGCACCGGATCTCTGGTGATGTCCAAAAGTGGGATTCCTGTGTGCCACGATGGCCACAAAGCAAAGTACAATTCCTTTGAGAGCACAGAAGGTGCAGAACTGTCAGTGTCATCTGAGCTCAGGCATTCTGTGTTCCCTGAGGGCTATAAATTGGCATCTGCTGCATTTGAAAAAGGGGAGATCCAGAAGTCTCCTCTCTCACTGGAAGATGGGTTGGCTGTGGCTGCTGGTGGTTGTGAATCAGTGAGCACACCTGAAAACCTGCAGCCCTCAGGGACTGCTTTGACATCAGAAGGTGGAATTGTCCTGTTGCCCGACAGTCACGAACTGAGACCTGTGTCTGCTGAAAAAGCGGAGGTGCTGAATTCATCTGAACTGAAAGTCCTTGTCTCCCCTGATGCCTACAAGCTGACACCTGCCTACGATGAAATACAGGTGCAGGAGCCCCCAGTGATACTGGAAAGCAGATGTTCTCTTGCCTCTGATGGCCATGAGGTGCCCTTTGAAAGAGCTGAGGCAGAAGAGCCTTCTCAAGTGTCTGAAAATGAATACACGATAGGGCTTGATGGCCCAGAGCTGACATCAGCCTCTGCTGAAAAAGGGGAGCTGCGGAAGCTTTACCAGATGTCTGAGGAAAGACGTTCAGAGTCTGTCGAGAGCCAAGAGCTGCAGTCACCTGCTGCTGAGCAGACCCAGGTGCAAGAGCCTGGCCAGGTGTGTGACAATGAGTATGCTGTGTCCTGGGTGCCCCAGGAGCTGAGGTCCAGCTCTCCAGAGAGGGCAGAGGTGCAGGAGGCTGCCATGGTACCTGACAGTGGCTATGCTGTGGCTTCTGAACATCACGCACTGCCATCTTCCCTGGCTGCAGAACCAGAGGGGCAGGAGCCTTCTGTACTGCCCGAGTACGATGTGTCCCTTGAGGGGCAGGAGGTGATGGCCAGCCCTGCTGAAAAAGAGGCAGGGGAGCCTCCTCTGGCAGCTGGCAGTGAATATTGCATCGTCCCTCAGGGCCCATGGTTACAGCCCGGCCTGGCTGAGCACACAGCAGGGCAGGGGCCCTCACTGATCCCAGACAGCCAATACGCCACAGCTGCTGAGGGGCAGGAGCTGCTCTCTGCTCACGCTGAGGAACCAGAGGGGCAGGAACATTCTTTGCTGTCGGAAAACAAGTACGAGGTGTCCCCCGAAAGGCGAGATTTGAGATCCAGTCCTGCTGAGAAAGAAGAATTGGAGGAACCTTCCGAAGCATCTGAAAGTGAAAGTTCAATATCCACCGACAGCCGGGAGGTTCAGTCTGCAGCTGTTGGAAAAACAGAGGTGCAGGAGTTGTCTTTGTCTGAGGGTGAGTGCCCCGTGTCCCCTGAAGGTCAGGAGCTGCAGTCCAGCCCTGCTGAAAGAGTAGAGACCAAGGAATCTTCTCTGACATCTGAAAATGAACATGCTCTGTACCCCGAGGAGTATGAACCAAGAGTAGCTCATGCTGAGAGAGCAGAGGATGCGGATTCTGCCTTGACATCTGCACGTGACCATCTCTTTTTCGAGAGCCAGGAGGTGAGATTCCCCCCTCTTCAGGAAGCAGGTGGGCAGGAGCTCTCTCCAACACCTGAGTATGAACATGGAGCATCCCCTGATGATGGGCAGGAGTTGAGATTCACCAGTACTGGAAAAGTAGACAGTCTTGAACCTTTGAATGATAGAGCCTCCATGTCCCCTGATGAGAATGACATGCAGTCCATCCCTGTGGAAAAAAGGGATCGTGCAATGCCTTCTTTAATGGCTGAAGGTGAGCACTCCATGTCTGCTGAGGGCTACAGTGTGAGATCAGGCCCTGGAGAAGAAACAGGGGATCTGGAGCCGTCTTCAAGATCTGAACGTAGGTATTCCACATCCTCCTATCAGGAGGGTCATGAGCTGAAATCTCCCATGGAGGAAGAGGGTCAGGAGTCCTCTTGGATTTCTGAACACAGACAGTCTGTGTCCCCTGAGGGCCATGACCAGAAATCTACCATAGATGAAGAAATGGATGATGTGGAGCAGCGTTCCACCTCCCCTGAAGAGCATGAGTCGAGATCTAGCGCTGGTGAAGAAGCAGAGGATCTGGAGCAGCCTTTGACAACAGAACGTAGATCCTCTGTGTCTTCTGATGAGCACGAGTCAAGGTCAACCGCTGGGGAAGAGGCAGAGGATGCAGAACCCTCCTTGGCAGCAGAACGAAGAGACTCCATATCCTCTGATGAGCACGAGTCAAGGTCCACTGCTGGGGAGGATGGAGAAGATGGGGAGGCCTCTGTGATGGCTGAATGTAGACACTCCACATCTTCCGATGACCATGAGTCTACAGCTGGTGAAGAAGCAGAGGATTTGGCAGCTGAGCACAGACGTTCCGTGTCTCCTGATGGACGTGACTCGAGGTCAACTGTTGGTGAAGAAGCAGAGGAGCAGGACCTGTCTTTGACAGCTGATCGTAGACACTCCACATCTTCAGATGAACACGAGTCGAGGTCTACTGCTGGTGAAGATGCGGAGGATGCGGAGCCCTCCTCGGCAGCTGAACGGAGAGATTCCACGTCATCAGATGAGCAAGAGTCAAGGTCTGAGGCTGGTGAAGAAGCTGAGGATGTGGAGCCCTCTGTGGCAGCTGAGCACAGACGTTCTCCATCCCCCGATGGGGCTGAATCGAGGTCTACCACTGGGGAAGAAGAAGGGGATGATGCAGAGCCCTCCTCGGCAGCTGAACAAAGAGACTCCACGTCGTCAGATGAGCATGAGTCAGAGTCTTCCAGTGGGGAAGAGGAGGGTGAGGACGTGGAGCCCTCTTTGGCAGATGAAGATAAGCAGGATTCCGTGCCTCTTGAGCGGTCTGAGGAACAGGACTCCTCCCTTGTCCCTGAAAGTAGACATTCTGAGTCTTCTGAACGTGAGAAATCCAGATCCAAATCTGTTGATAAAGCGTCTGACAAAGAGTCCCCACAAAGATCCATCAGCAGACCCTCAAAGTCTCCTGCTCACCCGAAGAGCAGATCCACATCTGTTGAAAAAGCAGCAGACAAAGAGTCCACCCGGAGGTACAGACGGAGACGCTCCAGGTCCACCGCTCGCCAGAGGAGCCAGTCGACATCCGTGGAGAAAACGGCAGACAAGGAGTCCACCCGGAGGTCTCGGCGGAGACGCTCCAGGTCCACTGCTCGCCAGAGGAGCCAGTCCAAGTCCGTGGAGAAGACAGCAGACAAGGACTCCTCACGCAGGTCTAGAAGCAGACGCTCCAGGTCCTCTCAGCGCAGGTCCAAGCGCTACGACACAGACTCTCGCTCCAGGCGGAATCGCTCCAGGTCAGCCACGCGCAGAAGAGCTTCCAGATCCAAATCCAACCGCCGCTCCCGGTCCAGCTCCTTGTCACGGTCAAGGCACAGGAGGAGGAGCAGGTCACGGTCAGCATCCCGAAGGCGACGCTCCTTATCCAGGGACAGGCGTAAGAGGTCTCAGAGGAACAGATCCAGATCGGCTGAGAGAAGAAGGAGGAGATCAGATTCCAGAGACCGCAGGATATCGCTCCGATTGCGGAGCAGGAGTCGGAGTCCTCTTCGTCAGAGACGATCCCGATCCAGAGGGAGGAGAAGGAGCTCCAGCAGGTCCCCGATCCGCCTGCGCCGGTCACGGTCGTCCGGGAGGAGGCGATACAGCAGGTCCCCCGACCGCCGCAGGTCCAGGTCCTCCGAGTTCTCCAGCCGGTCACCGAAGCGTCTGACAGACCTGGGTGAGTGCTGCTCTCATGGTCAGTAGTCCGGGGTTAGGGGACACGGGGTTGGTTTGCACAGTCTGGTTTTACCACAGCCCTGCGTTGTTCATAAGGAATCCCTCGGAAGTCGTTTGCACTTTAATTTTAGGCAGTGACTTCCAGTAGGACCTTTTCTGTTGGAGTTGGGTCACCGCTGGCCATGAGGGGAAGGTGCCTCTGGAGCAGGTTGTACCGTGGTGCTGCAGGTTGTGTACACAGGTGGTGTGCTGCAGCCCTGTGGAGCACTGCAGGGTAAGAGTCAGTGGAGCCAAGCAGTTGTACAGAAGAAACTTTAGAATTTCTGCTGTTCTGAGAACCAGCTGGGCCTGAAAGGTCATTTAAGTGCCAGCTGGAGAGTCCCAGGCTCTGTTGTCAGCTGTTTCCAGGACTCTGTTTTGCCTCTTTCCCATGGTAAGAAGTTGTAGGAAAGGGAGACTCGTTTCTGAAAATATTCCCAGACTCAGTAGATTGGAAAATAATAAAAAAAAAGCTCCTAATGGAATGGGCTGCATGTTTCCTCTGTGCCTGGAGGAAGAGAGACTGTGCTTTTCCTTAGGTAGTGAATTACGGAAGGAGAGAGAAGGGTTGGATTTGGAGCTGAGCTCTTGTACAGTGTGTGAGAGCTCCTGTGCTGGACTTGAGGTTCTGAACCTCCAGGCCCTGCCTCGGTGCCATGGGAGCCTTCAGTACCTGGAGGTGGTAACTCAGTTATTTGCAAACTGGCAGGAGGCTTAATTTATTTCCACTCCCTATTTTTGTGCTAGGGCCACAAGGCTTTTTGCCCTTAATAAAGCAAAATACTGATTTATTAGCAGTTTTACACGTAATTGTATTTTACACAAGGGTGCATTTTACTCTGGGCTTCTGATTTTCTCTTTGTTGGTTGTGAGTTTATTTGGGGCTGTGTCTGGGGGCACTTGGCTTCCTGGGGAACTCTGAGTGCTCCTCAGAGAGAGTGAGTAAGGAAACTTTGGAATGAGTCAGTATCTCCCACATTGGACTGAGTCAGTGAAGTAAGAGAGAGCAGAACGTTTGGGGTCAGGAGGGTGCTGGGTGCTGTGGCTGGGGCTGTTCTGCTCTGTGTTACCTTTGCAGTTTCCCTGCCCTTGGGCAAACAGGTCTGGAGCAACTAAGTACAATTGTAGTAATTTTACCAGAACATAAAGGAAGCACAGTGCAGGTTGAATGTTGTTTGGTTTGCCAGAAATGCTTCTTTGTTATTAAAACAAGAACCTGTAAAAGCCCCCATGTTTCTGTGCCAAACTGACTCCCTCCAGACAAGGCTCAGCTGCTGGAGATCGCCAAGGCCAACGCGGCCGCCATGTGTGCGAAGTCTGGCGTGCCCCTGCCCCCCAGCCTGATGCCACTGCTGTCCCAGAAGAAGGATGACAAAGCCAACCAGAAATCCTCGAGGGACACCCTGAAGGAGCTCACAGAGGTGAGGGAGAGCAGCAGCAGCAAACTTCAACTTCACCCAGCTGGGCTTTGGTGACCTGCAGGCAGATTGGCACTGTATGTGCTCAGGTCGTGTGTGAGCTGGTTTGGGTTTGGAATCATGGAATTTTCCAGGCTGGCACAGCCCTGCCAGCCCCTGGAGCCCACCCGATGCCCACCTTGGCAAAGCCCTGCCAGCCCCTGCAGCCCACCCTGTGCCCGGTGCCCACCTTGCCCCCAGCCCAGAGCACTCAGTGCCACGGCCAGTCCTGCCTTGGGCACCTCCAGGGCTGGGCACTCCAACCCTCCC